>JAJEJO010000541.1:799018-922251 GCA_020662805.1 Glaucomys volans | reverse complement strand
GGATTACAGGTGTGTGCCACCACACCCAGTGAAGCCCTGCCATTATTGCTGATGTACACGCAATGCTTTTTACAGTTATTTAAAAATGATCAGGATTTTTAGTTTTTTGTTTGTTTTGGGGGAGTAACCCATGTCTTTGGAAGAACTAAAGGAATTTGAGGGATTTGGTTTGGAGGTAATTTTTTAATGTGAAAACTCATAAACTGAGCAACCTGAATTCTAGTGCCCATAACTGTGGTGGCCCTTTCTTTAGTTTTGTCTTTGTGAAGCTGGGGATTGAACCCGGGGCCTGGTGTATGCCAGTGCCCTATCTATGAATTATAGTCCCGGCCTGTCTGGGGTTTTTTTGAGCTAGAGTTTTGAACACTGTTCAACTAGAAATGTCTTTTTTTTTTTTTTTTTTCAATACTGGAAATGGAACCCAGGGCCTTGTGCGTACTAGGTTAGCTGTCTACACTGAGCTATGTCCGCAGCCAGTGGAACCTTTTAAAAACATCCAGGACAGAAAGTGTCATTTATCTGAGGTACCTGTTATCCTGAAGATTGGCTAAACAACAGAAGTAAAATAGCCTATTAGTTTTGTGTCAGGTGTTTAATGCCAGAATTTTGAAAAATTTTTCAAAACAAGCATAATAATCATAAATAGATTCATCTGACTGCTGAATGGACTGTTGGCTAATACACCAGTCAATGCATTTGGGAAATAGAATTGGCATTTGTTTATGAAATTGTGGGGCTAATTCTTGAGCTTTTGCCTAGCCTCTTTTACTCACTTTAGAAAAATGCCCAATAGGGTCATTTAAATTCCCTACCATGAATCTACATTGTGTACAACCATAGAAATGAAAAGTTGTACCCCATTTGTATACAAAAAATGTGGGAAAATACTGTCATGTATAACTAAATATAAAAGATAGAAATAAAAAAGTAAAAAAATTTAAAAAGAAGAAGTGAGTAAATAAATAAATAAATACATTCGCCACCACAATCTATTGCTTAGCTAAAACATCTTCCACAGGTAGGTGGATTAATTTAATTGTTATAAATATGAAAGGCCAAGATCAAATTGTTGAAAAAATTCAATTGAGTCTTCCTTAACATTGTGAACATCTTCAGCAATAGTATGTAACTCAGCCTTTGTCCATAAGTAACAGTTTTAATATTATCTTTATTAGTCTTACTTCTAAAAGGGACCATTAAAATAGGTGGGGTATCAGAGCTAGATTTTTGAGGGGGCTCAACTTTGGTATAGAAAGGAAGCTCGGAGAGAGAGCGAGAGAGGGAGGGAGGAAGAACATGAAGTGATAGGGGGAGGGGCGTTGAGTGGAACAAGAGGGAGTAAAAGAGGCTGGAGAAAGCATGCGCAGAGCCCCAGAGCTGGTGCACGCCTGTAATCATGGTGGCTAAAGTTGGAGGATCACAAGTTCAAAGCCAGCCTCAGCAACTTAGTGAGGCTTTATGCAACTGTCTCAAAATAAAAAATTAAAAAGAACTGAGGAAGCCCAGCATGGTGGCATACACCTGTAATCCCAATGGCCTGGGAGACTGAAGCAGGAGGATGGCAAGCTCAAAACCAGCCTCAGCAACTTAGCGAGGCCCTAAGCAACTCAGTGAGACCCTGTCTCTAAATAAAATACAAAATAGGGCTGGGGATGTGGCTCTGTGGTCAAGTGCCCCTGGGTTCAATCCCTGGCACCCCCTACCCACCCCTCCGAAAAAGGACTGGGGATATAGCTCAGTGGTAAAGCACCTTTGGGTTCAATCCCCAGTACCAAAATAAAATAAATAAATAAATAAGAAAGAAGCCCTAAAGTATGTTTTTTTAGCTAACTGCAAATTTGTGTAACACAAGCAGTAGTGGTTCATCATTAAGCTTAGTGACCTCAAAATACTAGTTAAGTTGTGCTTTACATTTAAGTTTAGTTTTTTTTAATTTTTTTATTTTTATTTTATTTTTTATTTTTTTGGTACTGGGGATTGAACCCAGGGCACTCCACCACTGAGCCACATCCCCAGCCCTATTTTGTATTTTATTTAGAGACAGGGTCTCACTGAGTTGCTCAGGGCCTCGCTAAGTTGCTGAGACTGGGTTTGAACTCTCGATCCTCCTGCCTCAGTCTCCCAAGTGCTGGGATTACAGGCGTGCGCCACTGCACCCGGCTCTAGTTTTTTTTTTTTTTTAATACATTTATTTTATTTATTTATCTAGTTTTTTGTGGTGCTGAGGATCGAACCCAGGGCCTCACACATGCCAGGTAACCACTCTGCCACTGAGCCACAACCCCAGCCCCAAGGTGTTTAGTTTTTGTAACCTTTTCTCTAACTGAACACACAAATAAATAAACCAATTTTGAAATATCAAAAAAGCACGAAATTCTACATTCCATCAGACAGGTGCAGATACCAACTTCCTCAACAAGACCCCTAAAGCTTAAGAGATAAAACCAAGAATCAGTAATTGGGATGCCATCAAGAATCATTAAAAAAAAACTTCTGCATAGCAAAGAAAATGATTTAAGAGAGTGAAGGGAGAGAATACAGAATGGGAGAAGATCTTGGCCAGCTGCTCCTCTGACAGAGGATTAATATCCAGAATATGTAAAGAACTAAAAAACTCAGTGCCAGAAAAGCAAATAGCTTGCTCGGGAGGCTGAGGCAGGAGGATCTCAAGTTCAAAGCCAGCCTCAGCAGCGAGGCCCTAAGCCACTCATGGAGACTCTATCTCTAAAAATAAGAAAGGACTGGGGATGTGGGTAAATGGTTAAGCATCCCTGAATTTAAACCCCAGAACCAAAAACAAAAAAACAAATAGCCCAGTCAATAAATGGGCAAAAGAACTAAACAGAAACTTCTCAAAAGAAGAAACACAAATGGCCAAGAAATATATGAAAAAATGTTCAGATTCTCTAGCAATTAGTGAAATGCAAATCACAACTACAGGAAGGTTTCGTCTCATTTCCAGTCAGAATGGCAGTTACCAAGAACATGAATAATAATAAAGGCTGAGGAGGACGTGGGGGGAAAGTATACTCTTATGTTGTTGGTGGGACTGCAGATTAATACAGCCACGCTCGAAAGCAGTGTGGACATTCCTCAGAAAACTAGGAGTGGAACCACCAAATGTCCCAGCTATACAACAATTAGGTTTTTATTCCAAAGATGTAAAATCAGCATATTGTAGTGATGCAGCCACCTCAGTGTTTACAGCAGCACAATTCACAACAGCCAAATTATGGAGTCAACCCAGATGCCTCTAAGTAGACGAATCGATTAGGAAAATATGATATAGCTGGGCACGATGGCTCACGCCTGTAATCCTAGTGGCTCAGGAGGCTGAGGCAGGAGGACCACAAGTTCAAAGCCAGCCTCAGCAACTTAGCAAGACCCTGTCTCTAAATAATATATATATATATAGGCTCATTTAGGGCAGACAGGAGGGCAGGTAGGGGAACAGTAAGGGAAGTTCCCTGGGGCCCATATCTTTCAAATACAATGAAGCACAGAGGGCCCACGGAGGTGCCTTTACTTGTGTCCATTGCAGCACCAGAAGTACAGATGAGGTCCTTCAAGTTCTACTTCCGACACTGTGTAATATGCATCCGTTCAAACTCAGGACTGTAAAAGTACAACAGAGGACTTCACTTGAGGTTTCAGGCATCACTATTCACGTTCTAATAGCTCAGAATCAGTGTCAGCCAAGGAAGGCGCAGAAATGGGAGCTTACATGTTGGGAAGGAACAGGGGCTCATGACTGATAGAAGATAAAGGAAAGAATGTGTAAACAGAATGGAAATGCCCATAAAACATGAGACTAATAACCTCTTGGTATGCATCTTGAGCCTCTGAGCCATGTCATCTCCAAAAGTTCTGGTTGTTCCAGATGCCTGCAGTCAAAGGGTGAAGGTGACCAAAGGTCAGGTTCCTAGGCAGCGGCTGATTGAGCTCAGTCTTCTCGCTTGATTTTCTCCCGACCCCATTTTGATAAAGCCTTTCAGTGTTGCTCTCATGGTGATTTTCCCTTTTCTTTCATAGTTCACTGGTTCATTATAAAGGTTACAACTCGGGAATAACCAGCGGGAAGAGATGCCCAGGGCAGCCTACGGCAAGAGTGGAGGTGGAGCTTCCATGCCCTCTGTGGGGACCCCGCCTTCCCTTTACCTCCATATGTTCACCTACCCTGGCAGCTCATCCTAGCTCATCCTCAGAGGGCCCAATCTCCAGCCCCTCGCCCTTTCCACAGACCAGTGGGTGGGACTGAAAGTTCCAACTCCAGATCTTTCTGGCAATGAGGGTAAAGTCACCTCATTAACATAAACTCAAGTATGATGAATAACAGAAGATACTGTATCACTCAGGAAATTCCTAGGGTTTTAGGTGCTCTGTGGCCAGAACTGGAGCCCAAGATCAATGTATTTCATGTTCTAACCATACCTGCTCAGGCATCCAAGCAGAAGGAAATCCACGTGCTGTTTGTTGCTTTTCCATTACATAACAAATCCCTGAAATCAACTTATACAGAGAAAAGTGTCGCTTTGACTCATGGTTTCAGAGGCTCCAGTCTGAGACTGGTTGGCCCTGTTGCTCTTGAAATTGTGGTGAGACAGCACATCATGGAGGGAGTTCATGGCGGAGCCAAGCTGCTCACATTGAAGTGGCCAGGAAGCAAAAGAGAAAGGTGGGACAGGGGCGGGGTTCTCATTCGCCACTTGCTGGGCACGTCCCCAGTAACCAGATCTGCCACCAAACCCCACCTCTGGAAAGTTTCTACCACTTCCCAGAAGCACCCAGCCAAGGACTAAGCCTTCAGCATGTGGGCCTTTGAGTGACGTCAAAGATCCAAACACAGTCAAAATCCAGCCCTCGTGCCTTAGAACTAGTTACTGGTAGAACTGAGACTCATGCCTGGGGCAACATGAATTTCTACTGTCCCCGTCTGGTTTGGGACACGAGGGGGCCATGTCTACCCGCTGCCCCATGCCGTACTGCTGGCCTCAGATCCTCACAAACAGGAAATGCATCCTTCTGTGCTGGCCTGGGAAGCCAGGGGCAGGAACCCGAGGCCACCTTACACAGAATAGATCCTGTCAACAGCACTTCAGTTATTTCAAGCCAATAAATAGAGCATGCCAGGGAGTCGAAAAGTACCTGGTCAGACACAGATCCTTATGGAGCTCAGTCTAATATCTTTAAAGTCAGCCATTTCTGGCTGGGACCTTTACTTATGATAAAGTCTTTAATATATAATTCCTGACTTCCTCTTTCTGGGTCACCACTGTGTCATAGGTGTGTGTTTTAGGGGTGACATGCTCCATGCAGGACATCTTTTTTTTTTTTTTTTTTTGAACCAGGGATTGAACTCAGGGACACTCCACCACTGAGCCACATCCCCAGTCCTATTTTGTATTTTATTTAGAGACAGGGTCTCACTGAGTTGCTAAGGGCCTCGCTAAGTTGCTGAGGCTGGCTTTGAACTCGCGATCCTCCTGACTCAGCCTCCTGAGTCGCTTGGATTACGGGCGTGCGCCACTGCACCCAGCTCATGCAGGACATCTCTTTCCGCTGTATTAAAGTGGCGTTCTCTCAGACCCTCTTCCACTTCTTGATCCTCTTTGTTTAGCACAGGGCAGATGCAGGGGTGGAGGGAAGGAAGGGCTCTGCTGTTCCCTCCCCTCCCTTAAGACTGAGCCTGCCAAAGAGGACACCGTCCCTTCTCCAGGATCCCATGATCTGTCCCACAGGACGACTCAGGACTGTAGCCACGCTTGGATGGACTCTTGGTCACAAGATAATGTCTGTTTTAGGCTCATTCGGATTCCACAGGGAGTCATTTGCAAGCTGATTTCTGTCTCCCGGGTCCACTCATTCTCCCTAGTAATCATTCACTATCCTTCCAAGTCACCTTTTCCCGCTCCCTCTCCTCCAATCAGGAGTGGTTATAAGGCTCTAAACTTCCTTCAGTTCATGGTTGATCACGTTCCTGTGGGTCTCCCCTGTGCACTTAATACATTTGTGTATCTTTTCTCCTGTGAATCTGTTGTTAGTGCGTTGGGGGCAGGTAGTGGAAGCGATTTGGATGACAGAGAATTTGGTTTAGGTATGGAGAAGCTTCCAGAGGCAGCCCAAGATGATTACATCTACTAATCTAAAGGCCAGGGAAAGGGAGCAGAGCCTGCGAGGAGTATAGACCAGGGCTGCAGATGGCCAAGAAGGAAGGTGGGTTCCTCCCAGGAGCCACATGTGAGAGGCCCACAGCTTTTGTCCCAGATAGAAAGGACAGAGGTGAACAACTGTGTACATGAGCCAGGTGACTTTCACAGCCCTGATTGCTGTCCTCACTTGATCAGGGGACACACAGGTGCCTCAGGGGTTGGAAGATCACATGGCAGGTGCAGAGGTCGCTGGGATTCTGCCTCTGGGCCATCAGTCCCTGAGCCTGGTTATTCGTTCCTGCTGTCCGTGGCCTCTCAGAGCAGCCTTGGGGTCTTGGGTGAGATGCTATTTTAGCAGAGGCCTGAATAAAGTAAAGGAGTCTGGATCTCAGGGAAGAGTGAAGTAGACAGAGGGACCGTCAGGTGCAAAGACCCAGGACCAGCAAGGAGGCCAGTGTGGCTAGAGGCTAAGTAAGAGATGTGCCCAGCCAACCCAGAGGTTGGGGGACCTAGCGATGTGGAAAAGCCATGAGTTTATAAGGACACTCCCAAGGGATGTGCTACTACAGCGAGGTGAAGCTTGTAATGCAGAGAAATGGCAATGTTGAGCTCATTAGGTAGGTATGGTAGGCACGCCCCAGGGTGCTCCCAATCTCTGCCCCTCCTCTTTCTGGGCCTGTGACTTCCATCTAGCCAAATGCTGCAAAGATGAAGGGATTTTGCAGATGTAATCAAATCAGTTATTTTGAGTTATTTTAAAAGGGAGAATATCTTGCATGCACTTGCTTTAATAGGTAGAAGCCTTGTAAGAGAGATCTGGCCCTCTCTGAGGTAGACATGTGCTCTCCTGTCTTCCAGACAGCCTCTGGAGAGGGCTGCCCAGGAGAGAACTGTGGGTGGCCCCACTCCCAGCTAAGTCAGTATGAAGCCAGGGCCCTCAGTCAAATGCTGCCAACAACCTGAGTGACTTGGCGGTGGTTCTTCCCTACTCCCACCTGCAGATGAGAACGCAGCCCATCAGCACTGTGGTTGAGTCTAGTGAGACACTGAGCAGAAGACCAGCAAAGCTGTACCCAAGCCCCTAACCCACAGAGACTGAGAGAGTGAGCATACACTGTTTCAAGGTGCAAAGTTCGTGGTCATGTTTTACACAGTGTCTTACAAAACACATCAGACTAGGTAATTTATAAATAATAGATTTATTGCTCACAGTTCCAGAGTGTGGGGAGTCCAAGGTCCAGGCATCAGCAGACTCAGGGTCTGAGAGCTTGCTCTGTCTCACTGATGGTGCCTCTAGGTGCCTCTTTACAGGGTGGAAGGGGTCAAGACTCTCCCAACTTCTTTTATAAGGGCACTAATCCCATTCAAGAGGGCTGCACCCTCATGATTTAATCTTAAGTGGTGGGGACTTCAATGTGATTTGATCATGAAGGGGATGAATGGGATTAGTGGACAGTTTGAATATAAAATTTGGGGAGTCATGAAAGCACTCAGCATAGGAAGCTGATACTGTTGGAGATGGCTAACCATGAGTTATGTTTTCATCTGCTTGTGAAGCGAGGCCATGTATATTCTCCATGGAGGTGGAAACAAAAACATGCAGGACATAAGGAACAAACTGAATGGCCCCAGGAAATCTGTCAGTATGAGGGATCCCTCAAGAGAACCAGGAAGAAAAGGGCCCAAGTGTCTTCACAAAGAGAGGACAGATGTGGGAGTCTCAGTCCTTCACTGGTTGGCAATGGAATTTCTAATGGCATGGCTAATTTTAATGCTATATTAGTAAGAAAATGTAAATTGGGGGGAGGGGTGGCGGTACCAGGGAACTCAGGGGCACTCGACCACTGAGCCATATCCCCAGCCCTATTTTTGTATTTTATTTAAAGACAGGGTCTCACTGAGTTGCTTAGCACCTTGCTTTTTTCCGAGACTAGCTTAGAACACTCAATCCTCCTGCCTCAGCCTTCTGAACTGCTGGGATTACAGATGTGTACCACCACACCCAGTGGGAAGAGCAATCTTGACACAGTCTTGACCCAAATCTACCCATCTGTAACGCAAATGCCTTAGCTTATGCCTTAGCTTACTCTGGGGTCTGCAAACTTGGAAGAATATCAAAATAAATATAGCTATAATGCTGGAAAGGCATTTTTTTTCAGCAAAGGAAATGTTCTTTAAAATAAGTGAAACCCATGATATTGATATTATAGATCAAGAAATTGGATTTGTAGTCACTCCATTAGCATATGCCTTATTTGCTATGTAAGGTGTTTGCAATATTTATAAGAATCAACCATGCCACATATATAACCGCAGGCTAAATTGCATAAGAGAATTAATATAATGATACCCATAATCATTATTAAGATGTGCCAAAAAGAAGCATTTTAAAATTTTGGCTCCTAAGACATATGAGTTTAATAAATTGAGTTTTAAACAAGGTACAGGGAGTGCGGATGCCCTCTGTGCCAGATGCTTCTGGGACAGTCAGGAACCCGATCAACAAAGGAAAGAGGAGGTGGGTCCTGGAATCTGAGTGCAGGGCCTGTCCTTGACCAGGGACATGGAATAAGGTGGAAGGCAGACATCAAAGATCTCTATGCAAGTGCAAAGATCTACAAGGGAAACAGAAAATTGCATAGAGCGTGATCGCACGTGGGAAAAAAGTCAAATTGTGCAAATTGTGTATTGCTGGAGTTCAGAAAATGATACTGGGAAAGACACCTGTTTGGACCTTAACCTGAGAGAGCAGTGGGGGTCAGCAGGTGCAGGCAGGGCCTTTCCGAAAGCTCCTTCATCTGCCTAAAGACAGGATTCACCGGAGAGGAACAAACCTGCCTTCTGTCTTGTTTCTAAAATTCGTCCCCCCTCCCCAGGGAAGATGAGACTCGGGTCACGGGGAAACTAAATATCCGAGCCCATGTCTACTGCTCAGAGAGCTTTGCCCCAGGCCCTGTCTGCTCTTTGGGCTCATTCTCCACTCCCCTAAAGATTATTCACTACCCCTCTACAATGGCTTTCAGCCCCTCTACAGTCCTCTCCCGTGAGGAGGATATTCAGACCACAGCCATCTGGCCCTTCTCTTTGGCTTTATATTTTGTACGACTCCCATGTACCTGTGCGTGTTAATAAATTTGCATACTTTCCCCTGATAATCTGGCTAGTTCTGTCTCAGCAAACTGAATTATTGAAATTTCAGAGAGGGTAAGTTTGGACTTCCCTGGAGTATAGATGTAACTAATGGGAAGACAAAATGATCCACTTGACACCAATCACTATGATATCTCTGGGCAGGGGACAGTCATGTTTTGCCTTATGTAGATGCTCACTGTGTGGATTCTGCTTGTAGGGTTCCCAGGCAGCACCAAGTGGGTGTTCAAAGGCAAGAACCCCAGAGTGGGGATGGCACCCACTCAGTGCCAGGTCCTGCCTCATTACAATTGTTGCCCCATTTTGCAGATGGGGAAATTGAGTCACAGGTGGCCTCCTACTTAGTAGATCAAGGCACTGGGGAGTTCGAAATCCTGCAGTCTTACCTGGATTCTGGGTACTTCATCCCTACTGACTGACCAGCCAAGGGCTGGGAATGAGGACATGCCAGGAAACAGCGTAAATATCAAGGGACTGGGGTTCTCAGGAAATGGCACTTTGAGATGCATCAAGTGAGTGACACTGGGACACTTGGAGGGAAGGAAAGACCAGCTGCATGAAGGTGCTTCTCTTGGGTTTAGTCAGCTTTTTCATTGATTCCACTAAAAGACCAGACTAGAACAATTGTAGAGGAGGAAAAGTTTATTTGGGGGCTCGCACAGCAGCTCCATTCCTCAGGGCTTGACATGAGGCAGAACATCATGGTGGAAGAGTGTGGTGGAGGGAAGCAGCTCACAGAATGACCAAGAAGCAGAGACAGACTCCACTTGCCAGATACAAATATGTACCCCAAAGCCATGTGCCCCATGCCCGCCTCCTCCAGCCACACCCTACCTGCCTTCAGTTACCACTCAGTTAATCCCCTTCAGGGGATTAATTCACTGATTGGGTTAAGGCTCTCATATCCCAATCATTTCTCCTCTAAGCCTTGCATTGTCTCACACATGAGCTTCTGGGGGACACCTCACATCCAAACCTTAACAGGGATAGTTGGTACTTCACCTGATGTTTTGGGGTGCAACTTAAGAATAGATTGATCACCACTGAGAAGTCCAAATTTGAGAGTCTTTATTAGCCAGCTGGCTGACTGTCTCATACAATGCCCTAAAAATGGCTATTGGGTAGAACAGACCCGACCATAGAGTTGACTTATACCATAAGTCAGTACATCAATCATAAGTGTCTGTTGCTACGAGTTAAAATTACAAACTAACATTATGAAATCTAAAATCATTAGCAGAAGGGGGAAGTGGGTCAAAATGACCTTACTTAGGTTGACATGGTATGTTGTTTAGGAAAACAGGAATCAAAAAGAGAATACTTTTTCCTTATACAAGAATTGCCTTTTTGTGTTGCCAAACATGTCATGCTAAGCAATTGATGATGGGTACAGAGGCGGGGTGTTCTCACGGGAGACACTAAGCAACTATTGATGGGAACAGAGGTGGGGTGTTCCCGTGCAAGAAGCATTTCCTATATAACATGGCATCTCAGAGCAAAATGGAGTCTGTTTAGTCATTGCCCAAAGAACCTGGCCTGTAACATTTCCACGGAGCCAAATCTGTCAGCCCGTCACACTGGCACAAGGCACAGAAATCTCAAACAGCACGCTGAAGAGCTTGGATCTCACATGGGCCA
Organism: Glaucomys volans; assembly: GCA_020662805.1. Classification (NCBI taxonomy): domain Eukaryota; kingdom Metazoa; phylum Chordata; class Mammalia; order Rodentia; family Sciuridae; genus Glaucomys; species Glaucomys volans. The sequence continues at coordinate 911,314 of JAJEJO010000541.1, read as the reverse complement.
TGGAGAACCACTACAGGACCACACCCAGGACCTCGGACATGCTGGGCAAGCGCAATGCCACTGAGCTACACCCACAGCCCTTTTTAAATTTTATTGTGAGACTGGATCTCACTGAGATGCCCAGGTTGGCCTTGAACTTGGGATCCTCTCGTCTCAGCTCCCTGAGTCGCTGTAATGAACTGGTGTGCCCACTGAGAGCTGGGAGCTTGGCTGAGACTAGCTCTCAAGGAGGACTCCTCTGATGGTGGAGTGGGACAGGCGGGGGAGGCTTGTGCCAGGGGCCTGGCCCAGGGGTCATGAGCTGGAAAAGAAGGTGGTACAGTCTTTGAAGAAAAGGCCAACAGCTGTGTGTAGTTCAATGGCAGAGTGCTTTCTAACCTGAGGCCCTGGGTTCCATCCCCAGCACTGAAAAAACAAACAAGCAAACAAGACCTCTTCAGGCCCAAGTTCCTGTGTGTACGCACAGAAATTCTGGAGGGGCAGCATGTGTGCACTGAAAGGAGTTTCTCAGAATCCAAAAGTGACAAGATGCATTTCTATTATTATTTTAGAACCAAAGACCAAAACTTATTTCCCGGCATTGAGTTTTGCTAATGTGATGACGCCAGCTTCAGATGACAGCCCAGATTTGAAAATGGATCCCCCAGGCAGAGTGGTCCATGGTATGCATAGAAACGATTCCACCTCTCACACCTGACACCGCGTTCACCTGCAGCAGCCGGGATGAACTTGATTTTGCCCAGCTGAGGGACAGTAGTCAATGAACACAGGAGAGCCCTGGACAGAGTGGACTCCTATTGCTGACTGAGGCTGGATCCTGACACCGGCTTTCCACAGCCCATCTTGGTGGGGACATCTTGGTGGAGGTGTGGAAGTATACAGTCCTTTCTCTAAGATCTATGTTGGAAATGCAAGAATGACTTTGTCCCAGGAAACTAAGAGAAGGGACCCCCCCAAAGCCAAATAAATGAGTGTCCTGTTTGGGGGAGCTTGGTTCATGGAATTTTGGGCCATTCCTGCCTACTCATGACCCATGAGTTCTACATGAGGCTACAATCCTCACCTCTCCTGTCCCCACGGACACTCTCTGGGGCCTGACTCTGGGCGTTGTCTTTGGTGCCTTGCTGCATTTTGAATCCGCAGCCCCCTCAAACATCATGTTTTGTATCGAGAATTCCCTTGGCCGTGGGAGGAAAGGGGTCTCTCCCTGACCCGCTCCTGCTCGGAGAGGACAGGTGTGGCAGGTGGGACCATGACCTCTCCTGGAGGCAGGGCTCCAGGCTCAGAACCTGAGAATCTTGGCGCAGGCCAGGATTGTGAGGCTGCATTCTGTCCCCCGCGAGGCCCAGCGCTGTCCAGTTCCTCTTGGGCCTCCCCCTACCCTCGATGGGATGACTCCCTCCTACTGGCCTTCTGTGTTGCTCCTTCATGTCGGTCACTGCCCACCTGCTGCTAGACCATAAGGGGGCTTTTCCTGGCCCAACCTCAGGCTCCCTTCCTGCACTCCTGGGTGTCTCTCTGAGGCTAGCCATGGCCTCTACGGTGCAGGCAGCAGGTAGGAGGCCCCTGGGAGGCCAGGGAGGGAGCCCCACCAGATGTCAGAGTGCAGGAACCTGGTGGGGAGGAGAAGGGACAGGGGAGAGGAGAGGGCTTCCTGCAGTAGAGGCACTGGTGGCTTCTTTGCTCTGTCACTCTACCATGGCGACCTCTTCTTCTTAAGGACTCTTTCCAGAGCTGTCCCCAAGCCTACTTGTTTCACAGAGCCAGGGCCCCAAACTCAAAGCCCCTGAGTCTGCTCCTTCACTGGGGCTGAGGAGGACTGAGTTCTGGGTGTTGCTGGCAACACGGAACAATCGCTGAGAGAAGGAGACTAAGACCCCAAGGCCCTGAGAGTGCCCTAAAAGTCACTGCTGGAGGGTGGGTCCCCGAGGTCCCTTCCCCACCAAAAACTGACTTCTCCGTCTTAACTTGGGAGAGGTAGCTTGCTTCCCCCAACCAAAGAAGAGTCCAGACTGTCACCAGAGTAAACCACAGCTGGCAGGTTTCAAAGGGGAAGGCCTCTGTGGGGTGCCCTCTGACAGGGTAGAAAGCTGTGGAGTTCACCACGTCCCCTAGTGACACCCCATAACCACAAAGCCCCACCCAGTGAGATCCCAGAGAGCATTCATCTTCCTTGCTTCATCAGCACCTTCCCTTCTTCTGGGCACTCTTGAATGACCTTCTGGAATGATCCAGGCATATTTTTAGACTGAAAGGGGCATGGGGATGCACTTCAAGGTCTACAGACTAGAGCTCAATTCTGGAGGAGGATGATTTGAATTCTTGCTTTATTAGCCACAAGATCCTGGGTACATGGCCTCAACTTCAAATGCTTATTGAGCACCAACTGTATTCTAGGTGCTTCAGATATAGAGATTAGAGAATACCTTGGGGTGTCGTAGACACAGGGGTGCAGGGAGCCCCACTCAGTGGGCAGCCAATGTCTGACCTCATCTGTGAATTAGGAAGAACAGTGTCTCCTGGTTCCGAGGGTTAGATGGATACCAGCACACCAGAGTGAATCACCACGCAGTGCCCAGCACGCAACAGGTGTGTGACAGATGGTGACTTCTCCCTTGAAGTTCCATTTTGGAAGGGTGATTGTGTCATTCTGGAAGGTGATGAGGCCAAAATGTCCCTAAAGAAGGGACATTATTCTAATTCTGAAAGGATGTTTGCAATCTCTGGTTTAAGGGAGCACGTCTCATGGAAGTTAAGTACTGGGAGTTCTTGTGCTGGTGATTGAACCCAGGGCCTTGTGCTTGCGAGGCAAGGACCCTACCAACTGAGCTGTATCCCCAGCCCCTCTCAGCAGTTCTGAGAACACTCTGGATAAGAACCCGTTGCTCTTCCAACCACCACCTGCTCCCTCCCTGCACCCCCTTCAACATCCAAATTTGGATGAAGTTTCCTTGGTTTCCTCCTGCCCCCAATCTTGGTGGACCGGGGATCTGGTTCAGAGGCAGAGCGCTTGCCTATCATGCACACGGCCCTGGGTTCCATCCTCACTGTGCACGTGCATGCGTGCAGACATACACACCCACACATCTTGGAGACACACCCTGTTCTATTACTTGGAAAGGCATTCAGTGAATTTGGCACAGGGTGGCCAGCAGTGCGTTGATTCCATGTTTCAGCATGTTCATCTAGATACATAGCGCAACCAGTAATGCTGGAACCACTTTTTAGGTGTTCCTAGTACAGCGACGTGGAAAACTATTTAGCCAGAAACTTACTCTTCGGAATTTGCTCTTTGTTCTTGTGAGGATTGCTTGAAAACATTGGTTACAAAGGGAGACTTTTCTATGTTTCATTGTGTGAGCAGAATTATGTGGCCAGCACCACTCCCTTAGAGAATGAAGGGAATCTCATGGATTTAAATATGTATGTACGTAACTTATGATGAGATTTACTAAGCAATTCAACTACATAGACATTTTTGCGTGTGATGTTGAAACTTAGGTGCTTAATTTATAAAATATTTAGAAATATTTGCCTAGTAGAATTGTAAGGCTTACCCTGGGCTTACCATAAAACTTGAAAATGTTTATCTAAGATAAACATTTAGCACATATTCAGCAAATATTTGGCAAGGTCCTTCCCTGAGCAAGGCACTTGTAATTGGTTACAGCCTTGGATTTTGAAATTATATTTACTTCCCGTTTTGGTCACGGTCCCAACCATGTGAGATACCAGGATCCTGTATGAGCCAAGAAACTCACGTGATGGGTTATCAGCACTTCTCAAGGGCGTGATCTTTGTTTTGGTTTCCTCTGATACATCTGAGGACAGTCATGGTGATTGTCAGGTCTGGGGGACAATGGCACTTCCCCTGGTCCCCCAGGTAGGCACCAGTGGATCCCTTGTCTGACCAGATCCCTGCTGGGACCCCTCAGAGAAAACATGTACATAAAACAGCCAAAATTGTATTTGCTTATTTTTATGGAAATGGCAATACTAAACGATTTTTTTTGTTGTGTGTGATATATTAAGTGGATAAAGAGCAGAATTTCAGCTATCTGAAAAATAAGCTTAGAAGTAGCCATGCTCTAAGTAACTATATTCCATTCAGCAGGAAGGAGGTTCTGTTAAAACCAGCAAATGGCACTTTGCACATCTGTACATCTGGTGGAGATGCAGGGCCTCAGGGCCACGTGTGGTAGATCCCATGTCCGAAAGCTGGGGGACCCTGGAAACGCTACAAAAGCTTTTTGTGCCTCAGTTTCCTCCGTAAGCAACTGGGATGTTAAGGCTTCATTTTGTGGGATGACCCGGGGATGAGTGGAGTCTCTGGACAGTGGCCAGTATGTCTGAGTAGACCAGTGAGCGCCGCCCGCCTGCAACCAGCAGCTTGCTTGCTCCTGCTTCTGCTTCTGGGTGACTGGGTGACCATCTGGGATCCTGGCGGGGCTGCCCCTGCTGTGTGTGGGGCCTCATCTTCGCCCTCTGCATCACTCTCCTCCCTTTGCTGAACTGTTTCCATTAACTTGCAAACATTCTGTGGCTCCACCTTAAACAAACTGGCAAACATAACCTGCTCTTTCCTCCATCTCCTTGTCCTAGGCCACCTCTCTGACTCCCTCCAGTCTTGGCTCAGATGTTTCCCTGACTCCCCAGCTCCATAAGCCTGCTCATTCCTGCCAGCACTTGTCACTTCCTAATTCCCTGCGCTCACCCAGCCTGTGGGAACTCGAGCTTCATTTTGTCCTGGGTACATCCACCCAGGCGCTCCACAAATGCTTCTCAGATGAGCCACTTTAGCAGTGAGACGTCGCAGACCTTTTAGCAAGGCTTCCCAGAACCTCCGCACGCATCCTCTTCCAGCTTTCAAGAGGTGCCACTCAGGGATGCAGCCTTAGCTCAAGTCCACTTTTGCAAACTGGGCTGCTTGGTCCGTTCCCCAGGAGCAGCTTCTCCTGAGTCCTCAGCTAGGAACAGGTGTCTCTATCTATGGTTACCTGAGCCAGAAACCTGAGATTCCTAAGTCCTCAGTGCCTTATCTCTCTACCCAGGAGATTACCAAGTCTTAATGGGCTCTTAACCTCTCACACCTTTGCTTCCATCTTCCTGACCCTCCTGCTGCCAGGCATTTTTCTAATACACAAGTCTCCTGCTCACCCAGTTAAACTCCATGCAGTTCCCCAATTAGTTCCCACCTGCAGTGACTGGGCCCACGTTTGGGGCTCTGCCTTTGTCTCCTGGAGATCCTTTCTAGGACCACACCACATAAGAGTCCTGGCACTGAGTCGTCTGTTGTGTCCTCTTTGGAATTGTGGCTGACCCTGCCTGGAAGGCTTGTGCTCGGTCCCTGGGGCCCACTCACCACTGGCCTCTGAGCTGGGCTCTGACCCTGGGTACTCCAGGACTCTCAGGTCCATCACCTCCTTGGGTGTGGCACCTCCAACCTCTCAGTGCACAAAGGTCACTCCACTGCAGTTCCACGTTTACTGCCTGGCTCCCTACCCAACTGCTCCTTCTTTGTGTTCCTATCAGGGTCATCTTTGTCCCCCCAGGGTTGGATAGCAGGTGTACATAAGTGGCAAGCTGCCTGAATGAAGGGCAGCAGTAATCATCAAAGCAATGATGGGAAATCCCACCCCCCAGATTCAGGAGCATTTGGGAATTTGGAGTTCCTAACTAGAGGCACTGCTAGGAGGAAAGAAATCAATTATTGGAAAGGAAAGCAGCCAGAGGCCATGCCTTTTGTGGGTTTAATGAGTAAGGGTAAGTGAAATTAGTCTGTAAACTGAAGGTTAATATTCCAATTTGAGCTGGGTATTGATAGGAAAGGGTATCAGGAGGGCTAGGCTCACTGTTCACTAGTAGTCTGCAGGGCAGCGGGGAAGGATGAGGGTCCTTTCCTGGGTGGCCACAGCTGACCAGGTTCAGGAAGCTTGACCTGGGACCACCTCTCATGACGGGGCAGGACGCCAAGTTCCCCAGCACAGGGGTCCCAGCTTCACTTGGCCTCACGCTCCGTTCTGTCTCTGAGGAGTGCCAACCAGACTCTCTGCTCACCCTGAAACCCTCAGTCACTCTCCACCAGCCTCACTGACCTGGCTGTACCCCGAAAGCGGGTAAGGCCTGAATCTGGCCCACTCCTGGTTCTTCTCCATGGGATTTTGGGGGGATACAAGATAGACGGGAAAGGGCTTGGAAGAGTCCAACTTGTCATGAAAGAATGTGATGGTCTTTTATTAAAAATCAAAAACAAGGCGGGTTTGAGTGGAGTTGCAGTTTTCCTAGTGTGGAATCAAAATGCATGTTATATATAAAAGCACGGGAAACGGAGTCAGCCCGTGAAAGGCCACAGGAAGTGATCCTAAGTGTTCCAATTTTGCAACAGTCTTAATGCGAAACCCCTTAAACATCAGGTGTGGGAAGGCGGGGGCCCGGGTGGAGCCAGCCCTTCCTCGCCCCATGGCGAGCCTCAGTCCGGGGTGTAACCTGGGGCAGTAACAAGTCACTCTCAGGGTCGTTAAGATGGGGTAACCGAGGACGCACAGCAGGTGCCCAAGAGTTTGGGTCTAGCCCAGACGGCGGAATAACAAGTGGCCACAAACTCCGGCCATGACCTAATTCGTCTAAAAAGCAGAGGGAGGAACGCGCCGCAGCAGAGCAGCCAAGCGCGGAGCGGGCGTTCCCCGGGGAGCCCGTCCTCAGCGCCCTGCAGCCCGGGCCTCTGCGGGCGGCGGGCACACACGGGGGGGGCGGGGCCTCGCCCCAACCCGTGGGTGGTCGCCCCGAAGCGGTAGGGGTCTCCGCGGGCGAAAAAACCAAGACTCCACCGTGCGTTGGAGGCCGCTGCAGGGTCTCCTAGCGTCCGAGGAGGCCGGGGCCGGGCGCGAACCCGCGGCAGCCGCGGCCGCTTTAAGACGCCGCAGCCCCGCCCGCCGCGCAGCCACGTGACCCGGGTCTTGTGACCGGCGGGAGGGCGGGGAGCCCGCGCCCGCCCGCCCCGCCCGCCCGGCGCCTCCCAGGGCCGAGCCGCGGGCCGCCGTCCCCGCCGCGTCCCCGCTGGGCCGAGCGAGCCGACCGCGCCGGAGCGGGCGGGCGCGGGCCGGGCCGCCATGGACCACAAGCCGCTGCTGCAGGAACGGCCGCCCGCCTACAACCTGGAGGCCGGCCAGGGCGACTTCGCGTGCGGCCCGCACGGCTACGGCGCCATCCCCGCCGCGCCCCCACCGCCGCCCTACCCCTACCTCGTCACAGGTGGGCCCGCGGGCGCGGCGGCGGGCGGACCCCGCAGGCGGGCAGCCCCCGGGCCCGGCCGCCCGGGAGCGGTTCTGCGGCGCGCCCCTCCCGGAGCCTCCGGAGCTGCCCGCGGCCGGCCAACTCCGGGTCGGCGAGGCGCGCTGGCGCCCTGGAGAGCCCCCCGGAGGCAGGCGCCGGGGAGCGGCCTGGCGGGGCGGGCGAGGACCAGGGTCTGGGGAGGACGGGAGCGCGCCGCCCCCGGCTGATGTGCACCCCCGCCCACAGGGATACCCACCCACCACCCCAGGGTCTACAACATCCAGAGTAGGACGGTCACCCGGTACCCTGCTAACTCCATCGTCGTCGTCGGAGGCTGCCCGGTGTGCAGGTAAGTCCAGCCCCGGGTGGCTGAGAACGCACGTGCCGGGACCTTGCAGAGGCAGCGGGGGGGCGAGCTGGGGAGAGGCCGCCCGACTGCAGTGTGGGAGAGGGTGGAATCGCTGGCCCAGGGCTCGGAAGAGGGCAAAGGGCGTGGATTCCCTTTACGGGGGAGTCGAGTGCATTTGGGGGGCATTGCACCTCCGGATGAGTGGGATGCAGGAACGTTAACAATGGGGCGGATAGATTTCCTCCCTGGTGTGGGACCTGCGGCGGGTTCTTTAGAAAGTTTGCTGTGCAGTTGATTCTTTAAGGAGGTCGGCTTGTTTTGCCACGACCAGAGTCAGGTGGCCTTCATGTTTAGGGAGGTGGGGGTCCAGGTGGCCACGGGACCAACAGCTGTGAGAGCCGCTGAATGCAGAGCCCCAGAGCGGGGCTTAACTTAGCCACTGGCTGGTCTGGGAGGAAACCCCGTGGTTCTTTTGTTTGGGCAGGAGTGTTTTCTCATATCCTCAAACCTGAAGCCTACAGAAACTTTCTAAGGACTTTTTATAGGGTCTGAAGTTTGTGTGTGTGTGTGTGTGTGTGTAGGTCTTGCGGATTGAAATGCAAGTGAGACTTGATCCCTACCCTTGGCATTTAGGGGCACTCAGTTCAGGAAGTTGGGACAGAGTTGGGGAGCAGGGTTTTGGGCTTCCTCTGAGAGGAGGAAGTTGAAGTCTGAGATGGAATTAAGAAACCCTGGTTTGGACTTAGACTTCATTTCAAAAGTGTATCAGTAAGACCGAGTGTGGAGCCAGCCATAGGGAAGTTAATGACTTCATAGCCCTGGGGTAACTATGCAATGAGGAGAGGGCATGGGGGGTTCTGGGGGGAGAGGCACTGGACCCTGGGAGCTGACCATATGCCTGGTAAAGGGGGCTGTGGGCCAACAAGAACCTTGGGAGGCTGTTAAGTATAAACCCCAGGATAAACCAAGCTGGGTATGTGTTCTGACACCTTGGTGATCATTGCCCAGCTGACACATTGGCCTTGGGAGACTGAAAAGGGAGGAAGGGAACTGGCTGTCTCCTGGTTGCAGTTCTCTGCAGGTGCTGCAGCTGGAGGTGCCGGTATTTGGGGTTGAGGCACATGCAGGTGGACTTGGTGGAGAAAAGCGGACATGGCCTGGGAGATGGGCCTGTGCCAATGAGTGAGGAGGTCAGGACTTGATCCCCAGTGCAGAAAGTCATTGGGAAATCCCTCTGGAAAATTGCACGAAGAAGTGAGAGAAGGAAAATCAAGTTAATCCTGGGTGCTCAGAGTGCCGCTGTGTGCAAGGCCTTCTGACCCCACTCAGTCCACTCCTGGATTCCAAGGGCCCTTTTTTTTTAAATTTATTTTAAATTTTTTTGTGGAGAGCAGACATTGAGTCATCTCCTGAGTTTAAGGAGGGTTTTTAGGCTGGTTGACCAGAGGGAGAAGCAGGAAGGCTCCTGGTGCAGAGGGCCCAGGTGCAGCTGGTTGCTTCCTAGTCTGGGACATGTTGGTGTTTGATGAGATGGTTTGGAGGCTTTTCTGGCTCAAGCCCCTGAACTTGGAGGAGGGGAGGCCAGGAGCACACCAGTGTGGCGCGCCCAGTCCGTTGCTGGCTCCAGGAGCACTTTCCCTGGTACTTCCCTCTCTCTAGGAGGTGAATTGTGTCCTGTGCTCCCACAGGATCTGGAACACAGGCCGTTTGCTCTGGGGAAGGTCTTGTGGGGTGCTGCCTTCATTTGGGGAGCTGGTGGTTTCCCTGGACAGTGGTGGCCAGCATTGAGAAGACTGAGTCCTCTGAGGACAATTTTGGGGGTACTGGATCCCTCAAGTTGAAACCAGAGCACTCCTTCATCCTCCTGGTCCGTTCTGTATGGGCTGGGTGTGCCTGACGCATCCTGCACACCTGTGGTCTGCCCTCTTCCCGGCTGCCTTTCCACTCCTGGCCTCTGACGCTGTGCTTGGCCACTGTGGCAGCAGCTACCCTGGGTGTGGAGCCCCCTGCTCCACAGCAGGAAACCTGAGGTGAGCAGGGGAGTGGGTAGCCACGTGGCCAGCCTGGGAGCAGGCAGCTCCTTGATTTGGGGAGAGGGTGTGTGATCGTAGGGCCACTTGTATATGGGGACAGAGAACAGAGATGTTACCCCCAAAGAGTCAGGTCTGCCCCTGACTGGCATCTTCAGACTGAGAGACAGGGTACCTCTCACATGACCACACTTCCTCTCTTTCCAGATCAGGCCTGCCAGGCTCTGTCCCTGCCCTCCCTTGGTGGCTTGGCAGGAATTTGCCCAAGTCACACGTCTGTGATTCCCTCTGAGCGAGGCTTGGCATAAGAGGCCTATGTCGCTTGTCACTTTGCCATCCTGTCTGAGCCTCTGTTAAGCAGTCTGACTCCATTTTCCCTTTTTAGCCGTTAACAGGCAGCATCCCCCCCCCCCCCCCAGCAGCTGGGTGAGTCTTGTGCTGGCTTCCTCCAAGCCGCTTCACAGCACCCTGCCCCACCAGGGGTCTGTTGGAACTGCCTTGGCCAGGGGTGTGAGCGCTGTGCGAGCCTCTGAAGCTGGGCTCTCCCCTGCCCTGAGGGCTGTGGGCTGTCCCTAGATGCAGGGTGAGTGGCAGCACTGTGGGCCTCTGCAGCCTCTTTGGTGGGGTCACTGTGTGCTGCAGGGCAGGTAAGGCTGGCCAAGGTACCTGGGAGCACAGGCTGCAAGCAGAGTGTGCATAGAGCTGCCCAGGAGCACCAGTCGAATCCTTGCAGGAGGAAATTCAGGGAAGTGGGGTCCTGAGGCCAAGAGAAAGTATAGGTATCCTGATCAGGTGCTGCCTGCAGGCCCCCAGTGTGGCACTGGGTGATCATTTTGGAGTCCTTGGGACAGAGGTGGGCTTCCTTCTGATTGACTTGGGGGCTTGAGATGACAAAGTGGAGTCTTGAGGGGAGAGGGAGTGACAGACCCCTGGGCTTCAGATGATGGTGGGTGGCAGAAGGGCTGTGGTGGGGAAGCTGGTCAGGGGAGCTGACTGCCAGGGCTCGTGGTATGGGTGCCCCTGGCCTGAGGTGGAGGAGCCGTGCACTGATGGCAGGAACTTGTGCCCTGGCCTGTGTGCTGGGCAGGGCATGTAGCTGGCGGGAGGCCTGTGCTGCCTCCCTGGCCTCTGAGTCTGTGGCTCTACCCAAGTCCCCCAGCTGTGGCAGTGTGGGCACCTCCAGGTGGTTGTTGGTGGGACAGACTGGTATTCTGGGAAGCCCACTGGATGCCTGCCCTAGCCAGGTCTGCTTTCTTCCACTGGGGAGGCTGGAGGCTGGGCCTGACAGTTGGACTTGTTGAGAACTGCCCCCAGTGGCCTGGAGGGCCTAGTGAACTCTCTGTTCAGGGGGCCTTTTCAGATTGGAGACCTTGGGGCACCCAGAGGCAGGTTGGTCCCGAGCCTTGGCTTCAGGCTTGTGGCCCAGGGAAGAAGCACTTTGTGTTCTTTTTTTTTTTTTGGTACGGGGATTGAACCCAGGGCACTTAACCACTGAGCCAGATCCCCAGCCCTTTTTTATTTTTTAAGACAGTGTCTAAGTTGCTTAGGGCCTCACCAAGTTGCTAAGGCTGGCTTTGTACTCGTGATCCTCCTGCCTTAGCCTCCCAAGCTGTTGGGATTACAGGTGTGCCCCCTTGTGCCCGGCTCTCCTGTTCTTTTTCTTGAGGAGGCTGTCATTGGGAGTGGGTGGGCTGGGGTTGCTTTTGGAGCTGGATTGTGCCTTGAGGTCTCCAAGCTTAGGGAAATGACTGGATACGAACTGGGGAAGGCTCCTGGGTGCCCTGGGTCAGTCTAGGTGGCACTGACTGCCCTGGGGGACCACCTTGGAAGTAGGGCTGGCTGGGACTTTTGGGGCAGGCCTGTGATTGGGGAGCCCCTCTGGATTGTGATCCCTGTCATGGCACTCCCAGCTGTGTGGCCTTGTGGGTGGCTGTGGGTCTCACTGCTTGTCAGTTGGGATGGTGATGGTACCTCTGGAGTTTCGGTGATGTGAGGGGTGAGCACAATTCTTTCTGACTGCGTATCTGTCCTTGGACAGCTTAGAGCTTGCTCCTTCCAGCCTCTTCTGCCCATTTCTGTCCCTAGTGAGGTGGAGCTCATCTGGAACCTCCCAGGGCCCAGCTCTGGCTGACATCAGCAGGTTCCAGTGGCCACTTGTTCTGAGAGGCTCAAGGCAGGGGTAAAGCAGGTTCTCAGTATTAGTCAGTTCCCCAGTGTCTCCAGCTTCCATAATCCTCCTGACCCCCACGTGACCTGTGTGCAAGGACCGGGAGGGGCTGTCCAGCCACAGCTGGAAGGACTGTTGGGTTTGGATCTTGAGCCAGTTGAGGGAGTTGAGACTTGCTCTGGCAGCGGGGGGCTTCTTTTGGGTCTGGAGAGGCAGAGGGCAAGGCTGCTGGGGCCAGACTGGCAGGAGGGGCTGGGGTCTCCACCCAGCAGCAGTCCGAGTTTTGCTGGATCCAGATTGGTCTCCAGGCTAGATCATGCTTCTCAAATCAGAAGATGTTGGGTTTTTAAAAATCTAAACTGTGCCAACACTCTTTTTGAGGTTTGGGGCAGTACTGTAGTTAAAACAGTAATATTTCTGTGTCAAGATGAGAATCCTACGGTAAGAAGAAATTAAAACTATAAATAGCCACACAGGAGCCCAGATCACATTGCTGCCTTGTGAGTTTGCTGTGAACTTGGGGAAAGTGGCACTTTCCCAGTTTTTTTGGCATTTGGGATTGCAAGTAAGGGTGTGGCATCTTGGAGTGGAGGGTGTGGGGCCCTCAGGCTGAACCCCAGCTCAGGGCTGAAGCTTGCTGAAGCAGGCTTTGGACTAGTCTCTTCTTTCCATTCCTTGGGCCCATTGAAGCCAGGTCAAAGCACAGGTTTAAGTTGTCAGGAGATGGGCTGTTCTTGGGTCCTGGGTTAGACTCTCGCTGCTGGTAGATACCTGAGCCTTTTGGGGACAATCCCACCTGGGGGTGACCAAAGGGAGCATCCTCACTCTTCCCAGAACTGATGGCTTTGGCCCTCTCTGGCAATGGGGTGAAGGCATGTGGGACGAGCAGGCCTGGGCAGGGGGAGTGTGGGAGGCTACAGGGCAGTGGTGGGGGGTACTGGGCACTTGCAGCATCAGGCCTGGCCCTCGTGACTCAGGTCAGTAGAGGATGGCACAAGCTGCCCAGCCATGAGCTTTGACCCCAGAGGAAGCAGTGGGTTTGAACAGGAAACCCCATGGATTTGGGTATTGAGAGTGAGTTGCCCTAGAGCAGGAGACTGGGCTAGGCAGCCAGCTTAGGCTACAATTCTGTTGCTGTGTAAGTTCTAAGCCCCTCCAGGGACTGAGAAAATGATATGCTGGGTGTTGAGCTGGGCCTGGGAAGGCTCACCTGGCCACTGGTGGGAATTATACCATCAGGTGGTGCTGTGGGTTGGTAGCCAGGACAGCCCAGGAGTGACCAGCTTTCCTGGGCTCCCTCCAGCTTCTGTAGTGTGGACAGGGGCTTGGGGTCTGGATAGAAAATTAGGATGTGGGGTGGGAGCTTAGCTCTTGAGTGCTCAATCTAGAGGACAGCTGTGTGGACAAGACACAGGCCAGCTCTGGGGAGCCACCCCAGCCCCTCGTGCCTGTAGCCAGGAGGCCTGGGCCACCTGCAGCCCTTCTGGCCCTGAACGCCAGCGGCCTGGCTAGGTGCAGCTTCTCCTGCAGCCCTCGAGCAGGTTCCGGGCGCTCTGTACTCTGCCTTTTTGGTCCTTGGGAGCAGCCTGGCAGGCATTCGGCCAGTCAGTCTTCAGGCTTCAGTGGTCCCCATAGGCTCCTGGTTTCCTTGAAGCCTGGAGAGGTGCTGGGCTAGGCTCCCTGGGATCCCTTCAGAGTCGTGCAGGTAGGGGAAGAATGGGGACAGTACAGCCAGAAGCTCCCAGTGGTCTGGAGGCACCTGACCTCCCTCTCGCTAGTGTAGAGGTCCTAAGCCCACAGCCCTGTCCTGTCCTGTCCATGTTGGAGCAGCTGGTGGCTGAGGATACCAGAGTGGCCTCAGGTGCTAATCATCTGGGTCCTCTGCCAGCCCAACCCCTGGTTAGCCAGGACCCTGAGGTCTGGGCATGCTGTGTGCAGCACACTGGGTGGGGGTATCCTTCTTGGACTAGACTGGCAGGGGGCCAAGGTTGGCCCAAGTGTGGTGACCTGATGACCTTGTGTTACACAGAAGAGGGTACTTGTAAAAGTCATACCAGAAGGGGTGACTTTACCACCACCAACTCAGACCTGGTTTGCATTGCCCCAGGGGGCTTCTCTGTGCTTCAACCTGGCCCAGGAGTTAGGGAAGCACAGGCTGGAATAGAACTCCCCAGGAGTTTTTCTGGGGGGGATTGACCCAGGGGCACTTAACCACTGAGCCATATCCCCAGTCATTTTTTTATATATTGTATTTAGAGACAGGGTCTTGCTAAGCTGCTGAGTCTGGTTTTGAAATCGTGATCCTCCTGCCTCAGCCTCCTGAGCTGCTGGGATTACAGGTGTGTGCACTGTGCCTGGCTCCCCAGGAGTCTTAACCCAGGGCACTCAGCTTATCAGGGTGTGGCGGAAAGTGCTGCTAGAACTTACTGCCCAGCCCGGGTTGGTCTTAGGTAGGCAGCTCCCTCTTGTATGGGTTGGAGGGAGGTGGGCACTGAGATTGACTTGTTCTCTAAGCAGAAAACCAGGCTTCTGGAATATTCCAGTTTGTTTTTTCATGCCCCCCCGCCCCAGAGGAGGAGGTGCTTTTCCTGTTTCTGGAAAGGAGAGCCCAGGGGTCCCTGCCCTGTTGGCTGCTCTGTGGCCTCTGTGGTGGTGGGAGCCCTGTTTTCTGCCACCTCACAGCTTGGTTGAAGCTGTGAACTTCCTCCTCTCCACCAGGGGGCAGAACAGCACTTGCTTCAGGGCCATTGTGGGCATGAGGGAGTGTGGGGGTGGGCATTGAGCTAGAGAAGGAAGCTGGAATGGGGGTAGGGAGTGGGGTCCTCTGGGGCCACAGTGACATTCTCCCCTCAGCATTACAAAGAAAAGCAGCTCTAGCCTGCAGGTCCCTGTGCCTGCTCTCCTGCCCACCTCTCCAACCCCCCACTCCTGCTGTTTCTCCTGGTGAACTGTGAGTTTAAGGGCCTGGTCCCCACAATCCCAGGATGGGGGGAAGTTCAGGTGACACTTCTCATTTCAGCCCTGGGTCCAGAGCTTTCTAGATAGACTGAATTGCTGAGCACACAACTCTTGCTTCCCACCCAGTGGGACTGTGGAAAGACTTGAGTGATGACTTCAGGTCATTGAACTTGTCCTTATGCTCATTGGCACAGGATCAGGGTAATGTCCCATTGTCTTGGTACCCTCTGTCATGCACACTGGAGGTAGACTCCATTGCTTTTTAGGGACAGTTTTCCTCAAGAGGATGTAAAAGTTGGAAAAAGAAACCTAAAACCTTCGACATTGAAAATACCCCCAAATGATTGGGGTTTCTTGGGTCTTGTTTTTACATAAACATGTGCTGCTGGTCATTCCTTTTGCAAAGCAAGGCTGGGTGTCTGGGTTCGGTGTTCAGCAGCGCTGCCTGGCAGATGCCAGCTCTGTGCTCTTAGCGGTGGCTGCTTTTTCCAGGCAGGTCTGCTGTAGGTCACCGGCTGTCCCCCGTGCAGCCCAGGTGGGAGGGTCAGAGTCCTAACCCGCCTGCCTCCTCTCTCCACAGAGTTGGGGTCCTGGAGGACTGCTTCACCTTCCTGGGCATCTTCCTGGCCATCATCTTGTTTCCCTTTGGGTTCATCTGCTGTTTTGCCTTGAGGAAGCGGAGATGTCCCAACTGTGGAGCAACCTTTACTTAAAGGGAACAACACACCTGGCTTTCCTGCATCAGCTCTTTTCTAATGTAAATGTCGTGTATAATAGTTTTATTTGATTAAGCTTCAGGACTGTTTTGTAAAGTGAAGTAGGTTAGGTTTGGCATGTGCCAGCCACGGCTTGGCAGTGTGTGGAAGGCAGTGACCCTGCTCCCAAGGTTAATGACAACTCAAGAAAGCACTGCTTTTATTTTTTGCAGTCTTCAATTTGAGAAAGGTGAGAAACACTGTTTTAAATAAATGAGATTCATACCATTGTTCAGCTGGTCCTGCTTGTTTGGCATGTGCACACGGCCACCCACGTGAAGTTGGTAGGGGAAACTTGACACATTCAGAGGCCAATCATGGCCATCTTCTCTTTGGCACTGACAGCGTAGGAACCGGTGTTTCAGATTCTTTATTCAACATTAATGGAGAAACATTAAACACGAGACCCCAGTATTCGCAGAGCATGCACCTCAGCACCTTCCTGTCTGCGGCAGCCAGGAATGACTGCTCTAGTTCAGGCTGCAGAGGTTGCACATTGCAGCTCATGACCTGGGGGCCCTTACTATACCAGGGTAACAAAGCTTGAGAAAACGCCCAAGTTTCTCAAGAGCTGTGAAGTTTAGGGTGTGACCACTGCTGCCCTTCCTTCACATATTTCCAAACCCTGGACCTCTCCTGTCGTTCACTGCTGAAGATAGTGGACTTCCTTAACCCTATGCTTCTGAAATGGTGGGAGGAACAGCGGGCCACTTATTTGGATTTGAAATTTTGTTTTCTTCGTGTTGGAGACACGTGCCACATGATACCTACTAATGGTGTGACCTAGACCTCACTGGGAAGGTGTTAGTCACGAAGCAGCAGCCCTTCTTGGGGGTGCCTGTGTGTCTTCCCTGAGACATTGTTCTGCCCAGCTGGAAGGAGCCTGAGGTCTCACATGCACTGGTTTGCCTCCATCTGACCTTGACCAACTTCCAACTTATACAACAATGATTTATGTGTGGTGAGATCAAAGTAGCTGTGATAAGCAATAGCCTCCTGCCCCCTCAGTGTGTGGATCTTAGTCATGACCCACCAGAATAGATCAAATTCTTCACAAGAGTCAAGCTATAGCCCCCAGCTTGGGGCTGTGTGCAGAGGCCTGACTAGGTGTTGGTCCCAGAAACCTTGATGCTAAGTGTCTGACAGTGCTAGGCTGGAATAAGTGCCACTTGCAGGTTAGAACTCAATTCAAACGGGAATGTGGACCTCAGGAAGCCCCCTAAGAGGTTTGTTAAGTGGCTGCATCTTTGGTCACCCAGCTTAGGGAGAACGCCCTTGGATTCACATATTCCCAATGTGCCAGGCCATGGTGAGGACAACCTGGGTGGACCTTCATGAATCCAGCTGTAACAGTAACACTGAACTCAGTAGCTCCTACGGACGGTTTCATTAAGTGCCAAGTATGGCTGTACAGAGGACAAGTGACCTGTCAGCACTCTGCTGACAGGATTGCTCCATCTTTGAGGAGCTCTATGATCAATCAAAAGTTCAAAATTTGTAAGTTAAATATTACTTTTAATATGTTTTCATAATTTATATTGCTTAAAATTATGATTTGCATGCTAAGATGCAAACTTCACACAATATTTTCTTTAGATAAACTTCATAATGCTACTTAAGAGCACATGCTTTGTAAAATAAAACCATGGTCTCATTCGCATTCAGGTGCAGAAAGCCAACCATGAAAGCATAGACTATCCCTTATTCTGGCAGTTATTTAAAAAAAAAAAAGAAATCATAGAATATTAAGATGTGGTAAGGATCGGAACCAAATTTACTTTTTTTTTTTTTTTTTTTTTAACAGAATAGGAAGAAAATACTTCAAATGATTGAGCTGGTCACTAAACTATTCACTTATCTTAAAGACAGAAATGTGTAAACCCAACTATGCTAAAACTAAATTGAGAAAATGCATTGATTTGCTCAAGTAGGATACATTGGAAATCAGGCACCCTTGGGTGAAGCCTATGACAGTCCCAGCACTTGTCAAACAACATATACCTATCGTGCAGGTGAGAATTAACATCAGAGCAACCAGGAGCATCCTTGGCATGTTCATCGAATGATTGGTGCTGATCGATCATTTGTCACCGTAGGTCGGAGTTTCACAGTAGCGAAGGGATTTTCTCCACTAGGGGAGGGGAGAAAAACTATTAAACTTCTAAGATGGCAATTCCATTTTAAAAGAGCCGATAGCCCCCGTTTTGCTGAGTTTGTGGGGCTCCCCGCCTTTCCAGTGTCTACAAGCCTTGGCTGATGTTTCTGTACGTGAAAGTCTATAGTTGGTTCCCTGGGACCCGCTAGGGAAGGGAACCCATGACACAGCCCACACCTCTTTAGTTCTGCACTGGGAAGGGGGCTGTGTGGGAGCCACCCAGGAACAGAAGGTGGATCAGGGCACATGTGCAACTGTCCCTCTGGACCAAGGCCTCTTCAGGCTGGGCCTCCTGGGCTGGGTGCCAGAGGCCCTCTGGGGGTGCTGCCTGTCCCCTAGGGAAGGGCAACACTATGTTCTCAAGAGCAGCTCCTCTGAGTCACACGCACCTGAGAAAGGGTGGCTTTGCAGTCCCGTTTGCATCACTCTGTAGGAAAGATAAAGAGGAAGTTTATGAAAGGCTCATGAAGTTGGGTGTTTTTTTTTTTTTTTTTTTTTTTTGCTGGGGATTGAACCCAGGGCCTTGTGCATATAAGGCAAGCACTCTACTGACTGAGCTATATCCCCAGCCGCAGTGTGTTTTTAATAAGATCTGTAGATAAAGACATGGAAGGCATAAGGACCATAAATTGGTTGGGTTTTAAAAAGCACCCTGTGGTCTCACTTTGAGATGGCCTCGGTGTCTAAATTCATTTGAAAGAATAAGGGTGAGAAGAGAAAATGTCCTAGGACCATGAGGCCCCTCATTAGTGTCAGAACGTGGACCAAAAAGCTACCTCAGAGCATGGCAAGGTGCCCACAGGTCGGCCTGTGGCAAATTAAACTGAAAACTGAGCCACGTTACAGGAAAGAGCTGTGCCCAGAACCGCGTAGCCTTGGGGGAGACACAGACTGGCTCTCCCAGAGCTGTCATGATTGTGGTTGGCTTTTTTGGGAGCTGAACACTGGGTGAAGACATGAAAAAGCAGTAAGTGAAAATCAAGTCTTGTTGATTTTGGGGGGCTGAGGCTGATTGGAGGTTCCAAATTGTGAGGAGGGAAAATGGCATCAATAGAAATGTCTAATCTCAGAACTTGTCCAAGCCCTGCAGGTGCTGAGCCCTCCCGTGGCCTACCCAGAGTTTCTGCCTTCTGAGTCCCCAGGGAAGGCTACAGTGGGTCTCATGGGCACTGTGCGGTGCTGGCCCTGACTAGGTGTGCATGTGCACCTTTCCCCTCATTCCAAAATGCTTGTTGTTGCTCCTGTTCTCCTGAAAAATCATGTGGGCAGCCAGCAGAGGGCAGTGTAAAGCCATCTGACGCATGGGAGCCAGTCAGATTTCCTTGGAGTGCCTAGGAAGCTTCCCAGGCCTCCCAGTTGTCTTGGCACCTGCAGACAAACTCTTGTCACTTTCCAGTGCAAGCCCTGAGGGTGGAGGCCAGGGCCAGCACTTCTGCTGGATGGTGTCTACCAAATACTGGGCCCAGGTCAGGCTGGGCACTGGGGCTGTGACCTCAGCTGCAGAACCCTAGGCCAGTGCAGCCTGGCACCCTATGGTCTGCTTTCCATCACAGAAGCACAAAGCACTGTCCTGCTTACACATCCTGATAGGGCTTGAAGTGGCTGCAAAAGTGATTTCTCCTACAGGGCATGCTGGGCTTCCCCAGCAGACCTCAGAGTAAGTCAATCCTGGTATAACTTATGTAATGATTAAGGGCTAATATGTAATTTAAAAAAATGTTTCTGGGTACTGGGGATTGAACCCAGGGGTACTTTACCACTGTGCCACATTCCCAGCCCTTTTTAATATTATTTTTGAGACAGGGTTTTGCTAAATTGCTGAGGCTGGCCTCAAACTTGGGATCATCCTGCCTCAGCCTCCTGTGTTGCTGGGATTACAGGTGTGTGCCACTGTGCCTGGCTTATGATTTATTTGTAAAATACACCAGGTCTGTTGATTGCCTTCTCCAAGTGCTGTCCTGACTGTTTTGCATGGAGCAGGAAGCCCACAGTGACAGTCCTTGTGCAGGAAGGACTGTGGCCCAGAGGTCAGATGGAAGGGCACTGCGTCTGGCCAGAGGCACATCTCATGCCATGCCAAACCCACTCACACCAGCAGTCCCAGCCCTGGCCCTGCCTCCCCTGGAAAGCACCTTCTGTCCTTCCTGGGGGCAGAACACGGTTCCTGCCCTGTGCAGCCATCTGGGAAGCAAGTGCTCTGCCAACTTGACTGGGAACCAGAAACTCTACCTGGGAGCCCCAACCACCAGCTGTCCTTCAGCAGAGCCCTGGCGTCTGTCGGGGTGCTTAGCCCATTCTGCTTAAAAGAATCATGGCAAATCCTTGACAGTAATGTGGCAAGAGGCAACGAGGAAGGTTGTGAGGAAGGAGGCAAAGACAAACCAACAAAGCCCTCTTCAGACAAGCTGAGGCGGTTCAAGTGTTGGGCAAATCCTGGTCCTGTGCCCGTGTGACCTTGTGCAGACCCTGGGACCAGCATGAACCAGCAGGGCATGTGCACATGGCCACCAAGATGCTTCCAGCAGCCCTGTCCTAACAACCCGTACTGGAAATTCCAGACAGCTTCCACAGAAAACTGTGTCCCCAGCAGGCCACCTCAGTGCCAGGACATGGATCTGGCCTTGCAGGAGGGACGGGAACTGCATGGGTTAGCATGGGGGACTGGGAATGCTGCTTCTTGAGCTGCTACTGGTTTTACAGTCACTTTGTAGAAACGTGTTGTGCACTTTTCTGTACATGGTATTCTTTAATAAAATGTGTACTTAAAAGCAAGCCTAGACACAGCCCTGAGATGATGGCCTGACTTGATTTCCAAGGTTTTGAACTTTGTAGATGTTTTCCTGGGCCAGCAACATGTGGCTCGGTTCCCTAGCAGTCCTTGCTAGGTGGCTCTAGGGTGTGGCCTTGAGCCGCTCTGTCAGCCCCATGACACTGCTGCTCTGTTGGGACGTTTGCAGGTGGGAAGGGCTCTGTGCATCTTCAGCTTAGGCTGGACCCATCATAAGTCAGGGCAATCTGCATTCGTCATTTTCAGACCAATTTCCCCTTTAACACTTGGGGGTGTTGCCAGGTGTGGTGGATCACACCTGTGATCCCAGTGACTCAGGAGGCTAAGGCAGCAGGATTGCAAATAGCTCAGCTGTAAAGGGCCCCTGATTTCAATCACCAGTACGGAAAAAAAATTTTTTTTTTCCAGCGATCTTTGAGATGCAAGGTCAATGGAGCTGCCCTGCCTCAGCTCTCCATGGCCTTGATTTCCACTAGACCAGTGAATGCTGTGACTGTACTTTCAGTGCCACCTGTTTGTGAGCTCAGCATTTACCACCACTCCCAGCGCCCTGCGCGGCTCAGCCAGCACACCCTTTCTGTAGCCAGGACTGACTGCTCCCCGGTCCGGCCTACCCCTGCCTTTCTGGGGCTCTGGGGCACAGCGGGCAGAGTTCACTACACTTCCTCCTCTGTCCCCTTCTGGCAGCCACCATGGCGCTGGTCCCACAGCACAGTGGACAGATAATGCCGGCTGAACCCAGGTGCCCACAGGTAGGCCACTGGGAGAGTGGAAGGGCAAGGACAGTGACAGCTTTGAAACTGGAGAGCCAGACAACCAACGGAGCCGGCTGGGGCTGCGGCAGAGTAGGTATGTTATATACCTCCAGGGAACCCGGAAATCCCAAATGTCTCATACAGACATTTGCTGGCCTGCTGTCCACCACAGGGCCATGTGCTTTGTGGAGACCACTTGATCCCAGGTTACAAGGTGGTCCCTGTCAGCTCAGATAAACCAGAACAGCTCCTTCCCCAGCTGCTGACACAGAGGAGCCTCGAGGCCCAGCCTGCGTAAGCCAGGTCCAGCCAAGACGGTGAGTGGGCCTCACTGCGCAGGCCAGGCGAGGATGCCCTGATGCCAGCCTCTGGACGTCCACTCAGTGGACCAAACGACACTTCCTTCCTCAGCCAGCCGGAGGCCAGTCCCTGGCAACAAGGCCTCCCTGACCATTGTCCTCAGCATGAGTGATTCATGCTGCACCCTGGGCTGCGCTCACCTCCCAGGTCACTCTATAGTCAACCCTTTATTCTAAAGAGGGGAACACTGAGGCCAAACAGAAAGGCCAACTGCTGTGAGTCAGGGTGCCCGGTGTGGGGTCACCCAGAGCACTCCCCCATGGGCCTGCACTCGGGGCTCAGCCATGGCAAAAATGCACTTAGAAATGTGGCTCTCGTGCGCCAACAGCTGAGCTTTTGATCATGTTTACAAGGATGTCTCTCAGAACAATGACCCACGTTGAGCCCTGCAGCTCTGGTCTACAGGGCCACTCCCCTGAGCCACCTGGGGTGAAGCCCTTCTCAGCTTTTCTGAGATCTTTTCAGAAGCGACATCACAGGGCAAATGGGAGCTTTTCAGGTCAGTGGATCTAGGAACATTCCATTCTGGAGGTTAGCTCCCAGTACTGGGTGTTGCATGTCTTTAAGCCCAAGAATACCGAAGTTAAAAAAGCCAGACTGCTGTGTGTGAACTGATCACAGCTGTACATAAAACCACACATGGAAGCCTTTTTTGAGCATAGCGGTAAAGCTTTGGCCAGCTCTCATGGATCCCAGTGTCTGGCCTGAGAAGAACTTAGTTCCTCCACATCAGCAGCTGGCTTAAACATTTTGGTTAAGGAAAGACAAATTAATCCATTTGGGTGTCAGAACTTGACTCAAGATTACCAGGGTTCCCTGTGACTTCAGGGCAGGGAGGGCTTCCATCTTGTTATGGGTCAAGTTTTTAACACTGTTCTAGTTTGCACGATCAAACCTGGCTGGCTGGCAGGGTGGTCACTAGCCATATATGGACAAAATAGTCAATCTAACTTCTTAAGCACCCTGCAGTATTTAAGAAGCTGCTCAGCTGTTCCACATGCCCCAGCTGCTGTACTGGGCAGGACAGTTCCAGAACATTTCTGCCTGATTCATAAATTCTCTAGTTTCAGCTACTGAAGTTCTGCCCGACAATACAGATTATTGGACACTGTGCTTCCTGCTGCTCCTGAGAGAGGCTGCCAGCACCAGGAGGCCTATGGCAAGTGCAGTTCCTATGGCCTGTTTGCCTCCCAGGGTTGTGGCCCTAGGACTTCCCATTTGAACAGGTCGGTAGCAAGGAAATGCGGTGATCCGTCCGATTAAACAATGTCAGAGGGCTGTATGTGCTGATAGGCGATTTCCCTCTGGTTTGTACTTTGCATAGGATCTCAAAATACTTCAGAAAATGTGACTCCTGGGATAGAAGTGTAAGGCCACCATTTAATCTTGCATGTGAAGCACTGCACTTACTTGGGGGTTGCTGCCCTCTTCCTTGTTTCAGAGAAAGAAAAGTGGGTGTCCTCAAGTGGCATTGTCAGGTGGGCCCCTGAAGTGCAGCCAACAGCACCTGCTTGGGAGGCTCTCAGGCCTGGTGGCCTGTGGGTTTTAAGAGCCAATTACTGTTTTCTTGTGACTCTTCCTACTTGGTGTTTTCCATTATCCTCTAGATTAGAACAACAGCATAGCAGCATATCAGGACCTCAGTGACTAGCCACAGGTGACAGTGGCAGGTGTCCCATCAGTGAGTGTGTTCTGATGGGAGATCCTGATGTCTGCTCACAGCTGCATTTCCCCACATGCTGTGGGACCTGAGAACTGCCTGTAGGGTTTCTGTGCTTTCCCTTTTCCCCATTTCACCCCTGGGCGTCAGGGGGCCAGGGTGACCCACAGGGCACTCAGCAGGGGCCCAGGGGCAGAGCACAGTTGGTGCAGACAGGTGGTGGGTGGGGCTGGAGGTTAAGATAGCTGTGGGTCTGTCTGTCTGTATCTATCTCAGGGGAAAGATGATAGAGTGTTAATAGTAGTTATCCTAGAAGTGAACATAATTAAAATTCTTTTAATATTTTTCTAGTTTTCCCAATGATATTTACCAAAAAACTCTCCCAAAACCCTAGGTTATTTTTATAAGCAGCAAATAGTTATTTTACAAGAAGCAGCATAGGTAGGAGTGTAATGATTAGTTTAGTTTTTACAAAGGGACCACTGCCCAAAGTTGAACTTTGCTCTTTAACAAAAACCTGAAGCTATGACTTGCATGTGGATTTTAAAAGGGAACCTCATCTGGGTGAATGTTTAACACATCCAGCAGATGGTAACATCTGACCACTATATATTAAAACATGGCTTTCTAGTGAATATTTTTAAAAAATTTTTTAGTTGTCAATGGATATTTATTTATTTATATGTGTTGCTGAGAATTGAACCCAGTTCCTCATGCATGCTAGGCAAGCACTCTACCACTGAGCTACAACCCTAGCCCTCTAGTGAATGTTTTGTTTAAAGTTCTGCTAAAAAATAATCAAATTGACAAATTATTCCACTGAAGACAGAAACAAGGATGATAGAAAACAAATGTAGATTTTAGTGTATTTCTGTTTCAAAAATCTTTCACTTGGGAATTATGGGAATTAATGTGTATGATCATAATTGATAGGGAGGGCCTTACTTAAGTTTTCAGAATCTTCAAAATAGTCCCATCTTTTTTCTAGTATTTAAAGAATGTTTTTCCTCTTTTTAAGACTGACACGTTAAGGGCTGGGTTGTGGCTCAGTGTTAGAGAGCTTGCCTAGCACATGTGAGGCACTGGTTTCATCCTCAGCACCACATAAAAATAAATAAAGGTATTACAAATGATTGGCATATTAAAGATCTAGAGCTCAAATTATGTAAGTTACCAAAAAATGGCTCCAAAATATGTAAACATGAGCAAATCAGACCTGCCCCCGGGGAAAGACAGCACAGTGGCTTGCCCCATGCAGGCTACACCAGTCAGACACCAGCTCTGGAGAAGCCCTGGATGGGGGTGACCATTCAGCCTCAGCCGACTGCGGAGCCCACCTGAGAGGATGGGTCCGGACAGAGTGCAATTCAGGCCCCCTGGCTCATCAGGCTTCAGCCCTGGCTGTCTACCCCACCATGTTCCTGCTGGCTCTGATGCTGCCCATTCCCCACAAGCCATAGCCAGATGCTGCTACAGCTAGACCATGTGTTTGCTAGACCTCAGCCTTTAGAACTTGGCTCAGATGCTTTCCTCCAAGAAGTTCCACCCCCATGCCTCCAGGGCCCCAGTCCTCCGTACAGCCCTATTGCATGCCTCCTGGACTCCATTCCCAGGTTGGTCTTAGTCCCTCTGTGCATGGATCTGGACCATAAGCTGGTCAGCAAATGCTGAATGGCTGAATGCTAATGTGCAGGTCTCATTCTGATCCACAAGAGACTCCTCCTACACAGACCTCACATGCCACTGGATTGTGTTTATAGAGGTCAGATTGGTCACAGTGCTATTGCCAGAAGCATGCCAGCTGCCCGTAGCTGCCATCAGTTATCCACACCAGTTCACTGCAGGTGCCAACTCCTTACCTGTCTGAAGTGCTGACCATGGCTTTGTACGGAAGGTTTCAGGGGTGAGAGTTAACTAACATTCTAAGCCTTGCAAAATGATGACATCTGAAATCACCATTAGACCCATATAAGGAAGGCATTTTCTCTAGACATTTAAAACTTCTAAATGTCTTAAATGAAACCAAAAATTAATGGCTACGAAAAGGAAACACTGGAAAGCCTTCTAAGCCTGTGAAATAGAAACAGGACCTGAGGCTGTGGAGATGGGCTGTGGGTGGGGAGCGGTTCTGGATAAGCATCTCTGCCTGGGACATGACCCACTGGGAGTCCCTTAGATGGTCACCTGTGCCCCCAGGCCCAGAATTCAGGGGGGAAAGTGGCAGTGGCATCCATGTCTTGCTCCTGTGTGTAGCCCTACTCCCCCTCTCCATGTGAGGACCCTGGGGGAGGGTGTGTGCTCACTGCTTGTTAGGACTTAGGTCTGAGGTGCTCCCCAGATGCTCACATGAGACGATGCAAAACTGCTGAGAGGTGAAAAGACTGGGTCAGGAGAGCTGTGCCGATAGGCACGATCCTTGACAGGGATACACTGGGAGGTGACTGTCTACAGGAAGTTGCTGCCAGAGGCAGGTCACCAGCAGCATGCCTTTAGGACTTGTTTGGTCCCTGGTGGGTGGAGTTCTCTGCTTCCTGGTAGCCATGTCCTAAGCTGCTTTTATCCACCACGCCTTTCTGCCATGCTGTTCTGCCTCACTTTGGCCCAGGGCAATGGAGTCAGCTGTCTGTGGAGGAAGACCTGCCCTGAATAAAGTTTTCCTTCTCTGTGTTGTTATTGTCAGGTCTTTTGGTCACAGTGATGCAAACGCTGACTAAAACAGCTCTTTCTTCATTGTGCAAGGAATGGGGTGATGAAGAGGCGGGTGTCTGCCAGCCTCAGCCCATTGCCATCCAATAGCTTTCCAGCCCGCCTCCTGACAGTGACAGCGGCTGATTCAGTGGACACAGGTTTAAAAACAGGCAGGTGCAGTGATGCAGCCAGGCTGAGGCAGGAGAATTGAAAGTTCAAGGTCAGTTCTCAGCAACTCAGCAAAACCTTGTCTCAAAATAAAAAAGTGAAAAGGGCCAGAGACGAAGCTCAGTGGAAGTGCACCCTGGTTCAATCCTCAGCACCACAGAAACAAAACAAGACAGTGTCAGTGTTTTCATTTGTAATTCCAGTGCATAGTTTTAAGGCAAAATTCTTTTGCCTTAAAAGGTATTACAGGACCTCGACGCAGCACTGGAGGCAGACAGCCATCAACAGCTTCCACTACCACAAGAGAGGCGGTCTGCGGACGGACGTGCCAACAGGGCAACAAACAAAATGACAATGCAGCCTCAGACCAGAAACAGAGGGGAGGAAGACCCTGCAGAGGACACTGCAGGGACACAATCAGCATGATGCAGACTGGGGACCCCTGGGACAAACAGCCTGACTCTCTGCAGAAACAAAATAACAGAGCCAGTGTCCCCCACTGCCCTCGGCTGTGTGCACTCCCTTCACACCTGTTTCACAGTTCCTTTGTCAAGCTTGCTCCCACGCCTGGCCCTCCCCAGCCCTCATCATCTTCACCACCGGGCATGCAGAAGGGCCAGATGGGACACCGGGCTGCACCCTGCCTGTCCTGCCTCTCGGGTCTCCTTTTCTCCATCACGTTCTCCCCCACCACGTGATCTACGCTGAAAAGAAACATCAGGAGAGCCAGCAAGCCCGCCCCCGCGCCTGCATGGTCCCTCGTTCTCTGCTCGTGCACCTGCTGCAGGCACCTTCTCAGGTGCCCAACCTTCCTTCTCGTCTCATAAGCATCTCAAGCCCTGCATGGTGGGTTCCTTGACCTATATGCTTAAATGTCACCTCAGAGAAGCCCACAGCTTCAGATGCTGTGCTGCTCCATCTCCTTCAGGTGGCAGGGAGGGCTGTTGGGGCCGCTCTCGGCTGTCACGACCCCCAGGGGCTGCTGAAGCCCTACCTTTCCCCAGCACAGGCGCGGCTGCAGATGGCGTCGTTGCCACAGTGCTCTCGCTGCACCAGGAAGGGGAGCCCTGCTCCCTGCACAGAGCTCCCCTCTGTGCCGCACTCAGACACCTGAGCTGTCACGTTCACTGGGTGGCACTGCGTTCTGCATCACCTCACCTGTGTTAGTTCTTAGCATGGCTTTATCCTTGGTATTCTGGGTTAGTTTCACTGACTGCCCCATCACCAGACGTGAGCCCTGAAGGAGCCAGGACCTCGCCCGTTCACTTCTGTATCTCTAGAGCCAACACCAGCGCCTGGCATGCCAGATGCTCACTCTGCCCGCAGTTGTCAAAGGAACGACGACCCTCCTGGAACCTCTGCTGTCTTTCTCAGGGGCGGTCTGGTCTAAGATAACGTCAGAGATAATGCCACACAGTGTTTGCACATCTGCTGTTACAAAGCAACGCTTTCTGAAGGGAAATGAAGTTATTGCTGTTAGCCTGGCCCCCTTTAGAACACAAAGGGAAATGGAAGACGATGCAGAGGAAGGGGATCAGACAATGCAGAGGAAGGGGATCAGACGATGCAGAGGAAGGGGATCAGACAACGGCAGCTGCACCAAAGGCAAGGAGGTTCTAGGAAAGCCCTAAAAGACCTAGCAAACCATGAGTGGAGACCGTCATGGACAGAGAGAAACAGGAAGGCCTGCTGTTAGGGGTGCTTACGGCTGTGTGAGGATAACCCGGATCCAGAGGGATGGGGACAAATGCCCCCAGCCCACCCAGCCAGGATCCCACCCTTCTCCCAGGGCAGAGCCAGGTGACTGAGGCGCAATCAGAGCTCCCAGCTCCAGACGTGGGGCCAAAGTCAAGTGTACTCACCGGAGATACGCTTTCTGGCTTGGACGCCAGCTCTTTAAAGGTGGAGGTGTTTTTGGCAAGGTCCGCTCTCTTGTCAACAGCCGCTCCCGCGGACAAGCACTCCAGGTAGTCAGGCGGGGGGATGGCCATGCTGCCCTTCTCAGACAGGTCCACAGTGCTGACGCTTCTCACCGGCGTGGGGCTGGAAGCCAAGGCCACAGGGCAAAGTCAGATAAGATCCTGCCACCCCACCTGGACCCCAACGCCCCATGGCCAAGGACCACAGTAACAGCGAGTCACTGAGCGAAAAGGGCAGGAGGAGGGGACAATGATGACACGCACTCTACACATCTGTGTAATATAACACGCGGGCGTTTTTCCTGGATTATAAACGTGTACTCAAAAACATTCTTTAAAAGGTGACAAAAGGAGAGGAAAACAAGTCTAATCAGGGTTGATGCTTGAGTGATTTAAGGGTATCAATAAGAAAATGAAGACCATAGCGAAGACCTGAGCAAGTGTCAAGTGCTTCAGGTTAACAAATTTTAGGCTCAGAATTTTCACATCCTAAAACCTGTTTTTACTCGTTGGCATGGTAGCATTTTCACTCTTCTGCTAGAGGTGAGTATCCAGAGATGGCATCATGAGACAGCGCCCTAGGGGAGGACCTGGGAGATGCTGACCATGGCGTTTGGGGTCAACCTGGACAGTCAGGTAGGCTGTGAGGGTCTCTCTGAGACAAGGAGCACTAAGTATGGGGCAGTTTAGGATAAGGATGACCAGTCCAATTTGTACTTGTCATCTTGGGGGGGCCCAAGGGACAGTCAACTAGAACTGCCTAATACACATACAAAACTCCATTTAAAAAAATTTTTTTATAGATGGACACAATACCTTTATTTTATTATTTTATGTGGTGCTGAGGACAAAACCCAGTGCCTCACATGTGCTAGGCAAGTGCTCTACCACTGAGCCACAGCTGCAGCCCCCCCAAAGTCCACCCTAGACCAGGAAGAGCTCTTTCTGGGTTCCGCACTTCTGTGCATCTTTGAACATATTCTTACCTATCTGTCTGTCTCCTCTGTTTGTGGTCCTGGCAATGGAACCCAGGGGCTTTACCAATGAGTTACATACCCAGTCCTTTTTTAGTCTTTATTTTGAGACAGGGTCTTGCTACATTGCCCAGCCTGGCCTCAAATTTGCAATCCTCCGGCCTCAATACCTGGCATTATAGGTGTGCACCACCATGCCCAGCAGTTTCCTCATTGTAAAGGTGAGGGGAGGCTTCTGTTTCAAAGGGTCGTTGTGAGCTATCAACATAAAGCAGTGGGACAGTCTCGGGGTGACAGCTGTTAGTATTGTTATGATCTTGACTGGGTTACAGGTTTGAGGGCTCACTGAGGCCCACTGGGACAGTCACAGTCATGGGAGTGGACAACATGGCCCAGAAAGCACAGACTGAGGATGGACCCCGAGAAGTGCCATGTGCAAGTGGGGGGCAGGAGAGGGCCCCACAGCGGACTCTGAACAGGGACAGCAGGTGAGGCAAAAGGAAAACAAATGGCATAAGGGCCCAGAAACCAAGGTGAGAGAACATTTCAGAAGTGTGTTTGCCAGTGGTGACAGCTGCTGAGACAGGCCAGGGTGGAGAAGGTGTGCGGGCACTTGGCACCTGGGTGGTGGAGGCAGTGAGGGGTCCGAGCACTGCAGGGGGCGGGCTGAACGAGCACTCTGGGCCCTGCGTCTTCACAGCAGAATGGCAGTACAGCCTGCCACCTTCAGGGACGCGCAGATGCCAGCGGAGCGGCACTCGCTCCTGGTTCCAGGCTGCCCTGGGGTTGCCGCTGCACATCTAGGTTATAATCCAGTTTTTCTTTCCTTCTATTTTTTTGAGTCTGTTTTGTTGAACCCAGGGCCTCGTGTACACTAGGCAAGCGTCCTACCCAGATCCACATTCCAGCCCTCTAGGTTATAATTCTGATATGCCTGGAAATACGAGGGAGAAGGTCACTTTCCCAACTTTTTTCTGGGAGATTTGGGCCATATCCACTACCTTGGTGTAGGCATGGTCACCGATTCCTTTGCATTTTCTTCCAACAACTTTGTATATGACGACGGAAACCAACCCCTCCTGTAGATGAAGGGAAAAAGAAAGACCAGTTTGTGATGTAAGAGGAGGGCAGGGAAGCAGTACACACCACAGGGCATCCTGATGGTGGCCTGGGGCAGGATGGCCCAGATTAGCAATGAAGGCTCACAAGGGACCGAGTGAAACTGAGGCTTTTATAAATAAGTATGACTTCACACACAAACCAAAACAATGTACATTACACACATATTCAGGTTATTTGGATTCCCTTTTATTTTTTATATTGGCTTATTTCATACACAGCAAACTGACAACCTAGTGCCAGTGAGGCTTATGCACACTTGTGGTTGAAATGATGAGGGTGACATTTAAACTATTGTATTATTATTTTTTTGGTACGGGGGACTGAACCCAGGGGGCTTAACCACCAAGTTTTTATTTTATATTTTGAGACAGGGTCTCACAAAGTTGCTTAGGGCCTCACTAAGTTGCTGAGGCTGGCCTCAAACTTGCCATCCTCCTGCCTCAGCCTCTCGAGCCCTGGGATTATAGGAGTATGCCACCATGCCCAGCTATGTCTTAAATTATATCTAATATGCAGATTATCCCTGAGAAATCCAAAGTCATTTTTTTCTTTTTTTTGGTACCAGGGATTAAACCCAGGAGCACTTAACCACTGAGCAACATCCCTAGTCCTTTTATATTTTTTATTTTGAGACATGGTCTCAAGAAGTTGCTATGGCCTCATTAAATTATCAAAGCTGGCTTTGAACTCACAATCCTCCTGCCTCAACTGCCCAAGCTGCTGGGATTACAGGTGCTCACCTTGGCTCCAAAGTCACATTTTTTTTAAACAATAAAGAATATGTAAACCTGTCACGGGTTCCTTCATATGATCTGTTAATTTCTTCATGTACCAAATTAATCTATATAAACATACATACACCTGTATAAACACAATACACACCAGATATTCCATCCCAAATAGCCTGGGATGGAATGACTCAGCTAACTGAACTACAAGTCAACTTCTGCTGAAGTGCTAATATGTCCACACAATTTGCATCTTAAATGAACATTCTGAAATGAGGGCCGTGTGAACCCTGTGCAGATGGTTCGTGTCAACTTACGCTTTGGTGGTATCGTGCTCCCCGTAGAGCCAGCCATCCTTCTCCTCAGGTACGAGCAGCGTGATGACATCTCCCTGTGCAAAGCTGAGCAGGGTCTTGTTGTTGCCAGCAGTGTGTGGGAAAATGGTCTTTACTTTGTGTTTTTTCATCAGGTTCAGTCCAGATGCGACCGAAACGGAACGCTGTAAACTGGCATCTTCTGAGGTGTCTGTTAAAGTGGGCACAGCAGTGATGGCTTTTCAAAGCATAGTCAACGGCAAGTTCAGCACACCATCCCTTCCCATCCCTTGCCCATGTGATTCTACTATTTTAATGCAGCGTATTTCCAGGCCTTTCACATTGCCCGGGTGGGACTGGCCTGCAAGGGAACACGTAGGCCTTGGCCTGACAACTTTCACAGTGGGCGGAGGAGCCCTGGCCACAGGCCCTTGGAACAGGACAGGATGAGCTGGGAGGCACTTGCTTCCTCTGCACTGGTTGCAGCCAGGCTCTTCAGCAACAAAAACTGCCCCAACACCCACTGCTCCCTGTTTGAATCACAGAGCATCTGAGGCAACAGCACAAACCCAGTGCTGAGGACCTGAACCACAGGGAAAAAGGAGCAAACTGGAAATGTCGATGTCCTGGCTTCTCAGTCCCGAGCGAGGAGGAGGTGACAGTTCCCTTTGAGCCCTCACTAGGTGGCAGTAAATGATCTCAATGCTTTACAGCCACCAGAAAGGCACAGATACTACTGACAGACAGAAGAAGGAACTGACCCCAAAGAGTTCCCAGGATGCACTGCTAGCAAGTGGTGGGCGAGACACCATCTGTGGGCAGTGAGCCCACAGCCTCTGCTGGAGGTGCTATACTGCAAAGGTCGTGCTCAAATCATGGCAGGCTGGTATGTACCATTCCAGGAAACTAAATTGCAATGGAGATTTAATTTAAAGCAATGCAGGATCTCTTTTTGCTTTATTTTTACCAAAATGAATAAATAAGTAAAAATTTTCCCTTTGCAGCACTGGAACTGAACCCAGGGCCGCACATGTGCCAGGCAAGTGCTCTACCACTAAGCCACATCCCCAGACCTTTCTTGTTTGTTTTTATTTTGAAACAGGGTCTCACTAAGTTGCCCAGGCTGGCATCAAACTTTGCAATCCTTCTGCCTCAGCCTCCTTAGTAGCCGGGATTATAGGTGTGCACCTGGCTATGTGCCTTACATCTTGTGTCACTGTGTACCTCCTTTGAAAGGAATTAACCACAGGCTATCATTTTTCCCTGCTAAGCAATTCTCACTGTCATTAGGGAGTCTCTCATCTTTGGTCAACAGCTTTGAGCATCTGTAATCCACAGGTTCTCTCCAACACCCAACTTGATTGCTGCCACATTTATACGCAGGGCCCTCTGAAACACTCATACATGTGGGCCAGGCACCGCAACATAGCCCTTGAGGGCCTGGGTGCCAATGACCGATGAGAGGGGGCCTAATCAGGGAAGCAGCCTGAGACATCTACTTTTCCTGATTGTCAAACTGGTCCTGATCACTGAACTATTGTCAATGGTTCAGGAATTTAAGCCGTTAAACCTAGGTCTCCAGAAAGCATGAGGTGTCTTGTTAGAGATGATGGAAAATACTGATAAGAATACAAATTAAGCCTGTTGGTAAGATTAATAACCATGATTTTGTCATGTGAACTTTTATAGTTTGTTTTACTGAAAAGGAAATTTTACTGTAATAGCCACCAAATATGGAGCACAGGGTGAGGCTGGGCACATTCAGCTCATTCATTTTTAAACACAACACCTCTCAGTAGTATGTTTATTCTAGGCAACATCCACCAGTATTTGGAATTAGTGTCAGAAATGTGTCACTTATCAAGAGGTCCTATGGTCTAACCCTCATTTGTTTTGAGATATAAGTTACTCAAGGCCAGGGCCAGATCTATCTATCATACCTGCTCATTATTTACTTTTCTCCTTCCCAATATATTTAGCCAAAATGTTTATTTTACAAATTACTTTTAAAAATTTAAAAAGGTGCCTTAAAAGAAATTAAAGTAAATATCTTACCTGTTGAATTATTTATCCTTTCTGAATTCTGTGCAACTGTTGCTGGGTTATTGAACATATCAATCAGAGGACTGGTATATGCTCTGGCTGAAGGAGCTGGGGGCATCTTTGAAGAAAGGGTGTCATAATCTTTCCCAATCTTTAAAAGAATTATTAGTCTATTATTAGAATAACATAGCAGAATGATAGAGTTCCAAAACTGTTTTGTATCACATACTTTAAATCCCATCTTCTTCCCCAAATTCTCTTAATTGCAGGGCAATGTTCCATATTGATTATTTTGAGAATACCATTCCTTTTTTTTCCCTTCCATTTTTATTTTCACTATTAAAAAAAAAAAAAAAAGCAACAGCTATTCTCCATTCCCTCCTACCTCCTGGCAACCATTAATCTACTTTCTCTCTATAGGTATTTTAGGTTCCCTGAAAGTGCTACTTGGCTATAGGATTCTACATTTAAAATATATTTTCCACAGAATTTTGAAGGTGCTTACACCAAATTCTAGCATCTTGTTTTGCTAAAAGAAAACTGGTATCAATGGGATTCACTTTTCTCTGTAAGTAAATTATGTCCCCCTCCGGAAGTTTCTGGACTTTCTCTTTATCCCCTCAAACTTGGCTCAAATCTATGCAAGTGTTGGATCCCTCTGGCTGCTGTGCCGAAGACCAGGCACAAGGTTACTTATGTCCTCCCCACAAAGACATTGTTAGAAGGGTGGGTGAGACATGGTGATGTGCTCTGAAGGCCAGAGCAAGAGGATACGCTGACAGAGACTGGGGCAGAGGCCAGAGACAGGAGCCCATCTCTGTGACCGAGTCACAGGAAGGGCGGAGTTGCTTCTTACTGGATGGGGAGGCATGGACAAGCAGGGTTAGCATGAGAAAATCATAAGTTTTAGACATGGTGGATCCGAGACCCTGTTGGAGTCCAGCGGTGTGAGGAGGCAGTGAGCAGGCCATGCCTCAGCCCACCTGCTGTGTATTTATCCTCTTTCTGCCTTGTTGGTAAAAACTCTTTTGTTATCGTCATATTGTTTTGGGAGAATTCTCTGGCTTAGTTTTTCAAGCAGTTCCACTCTGCTATTGAGCCCATCTATTGGTGGTGCTATTTGCAGGGAAGGGAGAAGGAAAGAATGTAATTAAAATTCAAACATGTACTAAAGCAGGAATGGCCAGCATGATGAATCTTCACTCACCCAATGCCTGTTTTCCATGGTGACCCATTCATGGTCAATCTATGCTGTGCATACCCCTCACCCAGCTTCCCACACCATGCTGGATTATCTTGAAACAAATCCAAGACATATCATTTCAACTACAAATGATAATCCACTTTTTAACTCCCAGGACCTCTAGCAGATTGTTCTTTGTGGATCCCTCCAACTCCACTAACTCTGTGCTCCCAGTGCGTTCCTGCTGGCTTTTCTCTGGTGCCTCCTTTTGTGATGTGGGCTGTCTCATTGTCCAGGAGCCCCTGCTTGCCCCTCTTCTTTTCACTGTACTGCTTGTCTGTTCATGCTCTGTTCTCATGGCCACAGGTGCCCCCGTGAGGTGGGGAAGAGGCAGCGTGGACTTCCAGGGGCGCTTGCCCCCCACCTGTCATCTACAAACTCCTCATGCTTCTGGCCCCTCAATGGCACCATCTCTTCTTTCCCATGCACTAAGGGTTCTATTCTGGAGGAAGGATGCTGGTTCTTAAAGTCTTTGTTATCATTTCAGGGAGTATGGATAACAAGTAAGGTGGATCCATGTGACCAAACTATCTGCTAGATCCAAATCTCCACACGTTTGTGAAAATAAGAGAGTGGTGAAGTCCAGGTTCAAAACAGTGAAGTACAAGGCTTGAATTCATTACCTTGCACACTCCCTGCCCCCAGAAGTGACTGACATTGGATGAATAGCATAGAAGTTTTTCAGTCTTTTTTGCAAGACGCCTATACTTCCTTCACTGGGGATAAACTTATAAAGCTGGAATTATTACAATTAAAAGGAATAACAATAAAAGTTTCAAAAACAAAGACAACAGTGCTAGACATAGTATAAAACATTTGCAGAGTTAATTCCAAATCTGAAGGTAAAGGAAAAAAGTTGAAAAAAGTACACAAGGAGAGACCCTGAACCAGGAAGCCCTGGTTCTTTGGGCCAACTTAGCCCAAATCACATTAGTAAACATGCAGTTGAAATAGAGGAGAGGTGACTGATTCCTACCATGTTGCTTCTTTCAATCATGGGTGATGGCTGAGGTGTCCCAGACACAGGGGTAGAGATCGGAGTCTTTATTTCTTCTATCATGTTCATGATTTTCTCTGGCACTTTGGTGGCATCACAACAGGTTTCCTGCCACCTGGGCAGTTTGGAATTAAGTAATTCTGCAGACTGTAAATCCAAAAGAAACAAAAGTAAACACAAAGGTACACTGTGAAGAGCTGATCAAACTACATCAAATGATATCACTGATAACACATTACTGCTTCCCACCAGAAGGATGGGGGCTCTGAGTTCAATTCAGGGAGCAGTCTTAAGCATCTGTGAGCAACTGCTGTGTCTCATTTTCTGAGATGGTGGCAGGCTCCAACCTAAAGAACTTCCCTGCTGTCTCAGTGTGAACACACAGCTTGCAACTAATGTAGGGATTGTAAATGAGTAGAAATCATCCAGGGGCTGGGGGTGCAGCTCAGTGGCAGAGCACAGTGCTCAGCATGCATAAGGCACTGGGTTCAATCCCTAAGCACCAAAACCAAAAAACAAACAAAAATGGTGAAACAAAACACCTGCCCCCAAAGAAAAAAATCAGTTCAAATGCTAAAAGGGAAGGAAGGGGTAGGCAATTTGTATGACTCTCACTATTTTCTGGGGGGCCCCAGAAATACCAGTCACCATCTTCTTCATATTCCTAAAAACATCACTTCCATTACTGGTGAGAGGCCCAGGAACCTCTTGCACCTTCAGGAGACCAAGGCACATATTGACAAGTGAGCCAGGCTTTGTCCTGGGAAGCCCATCTATGGGACGGAGGGAAGCAGAGTGTGGCAAAAGCATGAAGGATGCCACTCTTACAGGCTAAGCAAGGCTTTGTAGAGCAGCTGGGCAGCCCAGAGACACAGGTGGGCAGAACTGAGACCTGCAGCTCTGGAGGCGGGGTGGACCTCCTGCTCCCTCAAGCCTGACTCTGCTTCTGGCAAGAGGACTCCCAGAGGCTCCTGAAGTCTTTCAGGGAAGCCCTCTCCCAGGGCAGCGTTCTGGATGGAGAAGGGAAGTAGGAAGCCTTTCCTGAAGCTATTAACACGGCACTATTTTTATGCAGACTCCAGGTTTACCAGGAGTGGCTGGGACACTGACATCAATCCTGGAGGAGAGCAATGACTTCCAGCAAAGCCCATCCTGACTGGTTCCGTGACAGACTGGGGCAATGCCACGCAGTAGATCAACAGCTTGGCCCTGCCTCATCCAAAGCCACAAGAAAGATTGGGATGCCCTAGCTGTGAAAAGCAGTTTTCAGATAGTTGAAGGAAATTCTAGCAGAGAAAACAGAAATGGTATGTGCTACTCTACAAAGCATAGCAAGGATTCAAGGTTAAGTCTAAGAAAGATTTTGCCAATAAATGGAGCTCCCTGAAAACGATC
The DNA here is from genome assembly GCA_020662805.1 of Glaucomys volans. Taxonomy (NCBI): domain Eukaryota; kingdom Metazoa; phylum Chordata; class Mammalia; order Rodentia; family Sciuridae; genus Glaucomys; species Glaucomys volans. The sequence goes on along the minus strand of JAJEJO010000541.1, from coordinate 874,474 downwards.
CAGGTGGGATTACAACACAGGGGAGCAGTGCCATAGGAAGAGAGCTTCGAGGCTGCTTCCAGCCCTCTATGGCAATGACCCTGCTGCCAGACTAGGCCCTCACTGTGGAAACATGTTTCCAAAGCTAGCTCAACATCATCCGAGTAGTGTGAGTGTGAACAAAAGCAAGCACTTAATGCAGTAATTCTTTCCTTAGCTATCACAATTTTAGATCTTAGGTATTTAGATTAGTTGGCTGAATACTCCTTCAAGTTGCAAAAACTTCTTAGAATAGGTAACATATGCATGTACACGTACAATGGCCAAGATTCCCCCTGAAAGAGAGGGGAAGTTGACTTATGTTGAAGCTCTTGCAAAGTTTCTCCTACTGCAGAGCACTCTGAACTACCTTATTATGAACAACGGTGGATGTTTGACCTCAATCAGTGCTAGTTTTGGATATTTACATAGGCCCAAGAGAATTCATAATTTAAAAAAAAAAAAAAGAGGTAGGAAAATTTAGCACATGTTGTATAATAGCTCCTGGGTCCTAACCTCACAGTTGCATGTGTCAGGAGCAGGGAACTAAGTCAGTCAGGTTGAGGGGATCACAAGCACACACCTTAAAGACGAGCGAAAAGTAACAAGACCAACTGTCCTGATGGGTGTGTAGGAGGGTCTACGGCCTGGTGCAGAGTTGAGAGTGACCACCCCCTCAAATCCACAAGAGGAGCATCTCAGACCACCCAGGGGCTAGCCCTGGTAAAGACACTGATGCATCCTGGCACAGGAGCACACACCTGCACTCCCAGCTACTCAGGAGACTGAGGCAGGAGGATCGCAAGTTCAAGACCAGCCTGGGCAACTGAGTGAGACCCTGTTTCAAAATAAAAAGGGCTGGGTGTAGTTTGGTGTTAAAGTGCCCCTGGGTTTAGTCCTCAGGACGGGGGGAGAGAAAAGACACTGACACTCAGGACCATCAGAGTGTATGAAAAATCAACTTGTAGGTGACAAAAAAGAGCGTTATAACCCAGAACTTGGGAGGCTGAGGCAGGAGGATCGTGAGTTCAAAGCCAGCCTCAGCGAGGTCCTAAGCAACTCAGTGAGACCCTGTCTCTAAATAAAAAAACAAAATAGGGCTGGGGATGTGGCCCAGGGGGGACGCCCCCCCGGACCCACCACCCCAGCCCTATTTTGGAAAAAAAATTATGGAGCATTATAAGGAATTGTAATATGAATGTTTTACTAAATTAATTAAATATTACAAGCAGACATTTGATCATTTTGTCTGTATTTTTATATGTTTATATGTTCAAGTTGGCCAAAAATTGTGGTTTTTTAAATCTTCTTATTGGCAAAATAGGCCCACTGCTTTATACTGGGCATATCCAGAAGGGCAGGCACCTGGAGGGTATTTAAGTGTGCTAGTGCACTCACAGCGCCTGCCCACACACCCACCTGTAAGTGATAATTGTGTATGTGATTTGCAAAGCTGCAGTGTTTGTCCACCAGGAAGCAGAAGCGCCTTTTCTCCTCAAGCAGAGCTTCTTTGCAGCCATCTGCAATGAATTTCTGGATTTCACTCTGGCGAGAAGTAACCGTCTCTATATACTAGGAAAAGAAATAACAATGGTAAAGTATGACACAGGCATCAGACAGCAGCATGGCCTGGCATTTATCTTCTGCCATCTTTATGCTTGGTTTATTTTGATAATGGAATAAACACTAAACGCAGATAAACATTAGCAAAGCTGGAGTCTGACCTGAGCAGATACCATCATCAAGATCCTTGACTCACATGTGGAAGGAAATCTCCAGGAGCTTTAGGCACCCAGCACAAAATACTACTTAGCACCCCAGAGATACCACCACGTCGATGGTGTTCTACTGGAAAGCACCGTGGATTCTGGAACCAGAGTTCCAGGTTTAAACCCCAGTTCCAAATGACAACGACCACTGAATTAACCTAAGCTTCATTTCCCCTCACTGTAAAATGGGGACAGTGATGCAGTCAAAGAGGTCCCTTCTCCTCCCCAAGTTAGGGGAAAATGTTAATGTTTTTAGGCAGCCATAGAGTGATTACCTTTCACTTTATTTTTTTTGATACTTGGGCTCTTTATCACAGAGCTACATCTCTAGTCCTTTTTATTTTGAGACAGGGTCTCACTAAGTTGCCCAGGCTGGCCTCAAACTTGTGATCCTCTGGCCTCAACCTCCTGAGTTGCTGGGATTGTAGGCATGTGCTACCAGGCCAGGTCCAATCAGTTATTTCTCTAGCTTATTTTTTGAGGTGCTGGAGATGTAACCTAAGGCACGTGCTCTACCACTGAGCTACATCCCCAGCCCTTTTTAAAACTTTGAGATGGGCTCTCAATAAACTGCTGAAGCTGGCCTTGAATTTGGGATCCCCGCTGCCTCAGGCTTCCACGTAGCTGGGATCACAGGCATGTGCCACCAAGCCCAGTACACAGAGTAATCATTTTTGACTCTGGAAAATTCTGTAGTCTTTAGCTCTTAATCCTTTTAATAAATAATGTTTACTTTTAACTACAGTAGTAGCACAACAGTGAGTAGATAAAGCAGAGGCTGCCTAAGTAAGGCTCCCCTTAAAGTGTACAAATAATGACCTACAACAAAAGGAAATACAGAGGAAAGCTCACCTCAATTTCTTTGTGTTCATATTTTAGTGCGTTTCGTCCTCCTTGACTTTTCCTTCTGATCTTCTTTAGCTCAGCTTGAGATTTCTCCAAAGAATCTAATTTATTCCTGTGTTCTGCTTGGTATCTCTTTAGAGTTGCCTGTAAATTAAATGTTGTGCTTATTTAACTGAGGCACCGCACAAGCTGCCACATGGCCATTCTTGCTCACACACAGCTGTGTGGCTGACAGTGGCCGTGACACCCTCACACACTCCACACCGACCCCCTCCATTCATCTTGAACACCCAGGAATTATCTGTTCTCAAGTCCCCTGTCTGTATGAGGGGCCCCTGACTACAAGGGCAGCTCTCTGAGGACAATAGTCTCTTTAATTCTTTCTTTCCTCAAAGGTTTTTGGACATTGGGTAGTCAGTATGTGTTTCAGTGATTACATAAATAATATTAAATCACATATTTCTGTTTTTTTTGAACCAGGGATTGAACCCAGGGACACTCGGCCACTGAGCCACATCCCCAGCCCTATTTTGTATTTTATTTAGAGACAGGGTCTCACTGAGTTGCTTAGGGCCTCGCTAAGTTGCTGAGGCTGGCTTTGAACTTGTGATCCTCCTGACTCAGCCTCCCAAGTCGCTTGGATTACAGGCGTGCGCCACGACGTCTGGCTTCCTGTTTTATAAGTCAACTTTCAAGAGATGGAATGAATAAGTGCAACTGTGTGAGGCTAATTTTTTGGGAGGTGCTGTGTAATAGTGTTGTTTGTTTGTTTTGGTAGTGGGGATTGAACTCAGTAAGCCACGTTCCCAGCCCTTTTTTGTATTTTATTTAGAGACAGGGTCTCACTGAGTTGCTAAGCACCTTGCTAAGTTCTGAGGCTGGCTTTGAATTCATGATCCTCCTGCCTCGGCCTCCTGAGCGACTGGGATTACAGGCATGGGCCACCGCACCCGGCAACAGAGTATTTCAGAACATAGTGTTGGAGCCTAACAGGCCTGGATTACATTCTCATTGCCTGTGTGAGCTCAGCAATTAATTTCTCTAAAGTTCATGCTTTCCTTCTACTCTGCATCTGTGTTATGGGGTTTTGTGGTGATAAAGCCCCAATAGTGTACACGAAAGGCTCAGAGTTCAATGTGCCTGAGTCATTCTGTCAGTCCGGCAGACTCCTCCAGGAGTGCAGGCAGCAGGCCTCCTGAGGACACGGGGGATGAGGTGGGGGTGACTTCTATCACGCTCTGACACATGGGATCTTGGTAAGAAGAAAGGGGATTTGGGGTGGCAAAAGTAAGCAAGCATTCTAGAGCAGAAAGGAAAGCTGGAGGGCTGGGAATAATTCAGTTGGTAGAGTGCTTGCTTGTCAAGTACAAGGCCCTAGATTCAATCCCCAGCACTGGGGTGTGGGGGGGAGATGGAAACTCCCCATGTGCTATAGCTGGGGAGCAGATGGAAGGAGCCCAAAAAACCATTCAAATGGATGATATGGGTGACAGGCAAGAGGGACCCCACAAGACAGGCCCTCTGGCACTCTCCATGTACAACTGGTCCTCAGCCGCTGGTCTGTGAAGGTGCCAGCCTCAGGACATGGGAGCAGCTGCCCTGTCATGGAGGCGCGTTCTCTGAGAGCCAGGCTCCCAGGAGCATGCTGATTTCTTCAATATTTTTTTCTACACTTTAAAAAATGCATATCCCATGTGGTGGCAAAATTGGGCCCACTCAGCCCAAAGAACTGGTTGGTTTTATGCTTCCAAGCCTGTAGGACACCAGCCTCCACCCCCACCCTCCGGCTATTGACTGACTAGTGGGGAAGTTCTCCTGGGGCCAAGAGGGCAGGCCTGGGGGGTGAGGGGAAACCTTGTACTCACGTTCATATATTTTACATCCAGTTCCGTTTTTTTCTCCAGCTCGTGGATAATCTCCTTATGGAATTTTCTGAACTGTTAACAATAGGAAATAAAAAGTTGACACCAGATTTGTGACTTTAGGCAAAATAAATTTTAAAAATAAAACAAATACATTTTGCAAATACAAAAACAATTCACATACATTCTCATCAAGAGTCTCATTGAGCTTCTTGTGGGTGCTTGAAATCTCTATGAGGACGTGGCCTGCGAACAAAACCAGACACATTAGGGAAGCCGGGCACACAGCACCGCCAGGGCACACTGGGGAGCATGATGCCCCGTGGTGGGCCACAGAAGCCTTACTTCGCCACGTCCAGAGCCCACTGTCTTCAATCCACATTGTTCTGTTTTACTCATTTCCTAAGCCAGATCCTATATCTGATTAATTTTGAAATTTTCTTATAGAAGATTACCTCAGTCATCACAATAACTAATTATAGCAACAAATTACTTATTTTTATCTGACCTCTGGAGAAATCTGATTACTGGTCAGTCACACGAGAGAAGAGCTATTCCCTCCCCTCCCACTTTATACCATGTATTGTTCTGGAAAATATTAGTGCCAGGGAAAACGGCAGCCAGGACAGTGTTCAGGCTCAGATCTCCTGGGATGACACCACTTCTCTGAAACAGGGGCAGGCACATGACAGCAGAGAATGTTCTAGGACAAAGGAGCCTCACTCCAGAAAGTAGCAGTCTGATCACATTGTTTGCAGAGCTCATCTCTTTTGCAGTTGGTAGCAATGTTAATGTTTTTGCCACTTTCCTCTGACCAAGATGAATGACAACCTCTCTCTGCCAAGATATCTCCAGGAACCAAGTGGATCTCATATCTAAGACATGGGGAATGCCTACAGAATCATTCAGAACCACCACCACACCAAACACAGAATGGCTCACCTGACAGTTCAGTGGCCAGGTTAAAAAAAACACAATGGAGTATTACTCAGCCATAAAGAAGAATGACTTTATGACTTTTTCAAATAAATCGATGGATCTGGAGACTATCAGGCTAAGTGAAATAAGCCAGTCCCCAAAAGCCAAATGTTGGGCTGGGGATATAGCTCAGTTGGTAGAGTGCTTCCTTTGCAAGCACAAGACCCTGGGTTCAATCCCCAGCACCGCCAAAAAAAAAAAAAAAAAGCCAAATGTTGAATGTTTGCACTGATATGTGGAAGCTAACCCACAATAGGGGGGAGAGGGGAAGAATAGATATTCAGCAGATTAGACAAAGGGGAATGAAGGGAAGGGAGTGGGCATAGGAAAAGGAAAGACAGTGGAATGAGTCCAAAATAATTTTCCTGTGGACTAAATGAATGCACCATAGTGAATGCAACATGATGTACATCCATGAGAATGGGGTCCTAACTAGAATAAGATATATTCCAAGCTTGTATAATTATATCAAAATGAATTCTACTGTCATGTATAAGTGAAAAGAATCAATAATAATAAAAAAAAAGACTCCCTGTGGTGAGCTGACTGGCTCTAGGGAAGGATAAAAACAAAGACTGTGGTGGAACACGGGAAAAGAGCCCTGACCATGGCCTCAGCTTGACCCTTACAAGTGGCACTAGCCTGCCTTCCAGGAGCACTTCAAGACAGCTCTTCTCCTCATCTTGCAACGCCACCTGAACACGTCCACCTGGACATCCTGCGAGGCACCTCAGGTCAGACAGGTGTGTGAGTAAACTGGCTGCTGCCCCCATCTCCTAATGCCAGCTTCTGCCAGCCAGTCAGCCACAAGGGGCAACCTCTGGCCCATGTGTCTTACTCATGACGAAGGCCCATTTGCTGGGCATATGGTGCTCCATGGGGCCACCTCTAGGGAAGACCACACCCCTCGCTCACCATGCTTTCTTGGGCAACAAGAGTGCTGGCCCTTCCCAGGCTGGAGAGGACACGTGGGAAAGACACGTGAAAGACATACTTCACCAGAGGAGGGGTGGAATCTCCTGTCCACATAGAGATGCTGCCAGCTGACTTTCTGAGAAGGTCCTCTCCCCACCTCCCAGGGACCCCAGGCCCAGCTCAAGATGCAATAGGCCACTCCCTGGTTCTGCTGGTGTCCCAGACAAAGCACCTGCGAGCAGCAGTCTGAATCCTCCATAAACACCGTACCTAACCCCCTGCAGCTGGTAGGACAGAGACTTGCCTACTGGTACATAACGGGAGGCCCAGGCTGTGAAGTCCCAAGATAGCCTACTCCCTTAAGCTCTGAGATCCCAGGAAGCTCAAACAGGAGCAGAACCCTCTCCAGCACTCAGGGTGCCACCCACCAAGCTCTCCAGCTTTCTCCTCTACGTCCTTCATGCCGTCAACTCCCAAAACTCTATGAAAAAAACAAACTGGAATTCTTCACAAAAGAAGCCTTCACGTGGCCGAGAACACGATCACATCAATACGCCTTTTGATAATCATTAGGTCAGTTCAGGCATTGAAAAATTCCGAGTTTCTCTTATATCTATTTTAACTCCCTGAACAACTAACTTGTTAAAGATGAAAAACAAACAAAATCCACTTCAATTATCTGAAAATCAAGCACTCTATTCTTGGCAAGTCAGAGCTACTAAGAAAAAAAATGTCTAAAAATAATTTGGCTTAAATCATAAGAGCAATTCAGGCTGAAGCAAGGCAGTCACGTTTTTTGTCGTTCTCTTTGATGAACTTTGTTTCCACAACCCCACATAATAAGGATCTCTGAGAAGTGTGCTGTGTGCCGGGAGGGACACTCCTGAGGACACACGCAGGCTGAACCTGGTGCCCTGGCCATGCTGGCCGGGCAGCCCTGCCCTGCCCCCTCCGGCTCCGGCTCCGGCTCCGGCTCCTGCCCTGGTTTCTGCCACCGCAGTCAGAGGCTCAGTGAAACAGCCCATTCACTGTGGGCAGGCACCGGCCCTGCCCTTGTTATTCTTGTCCCTCGCTGTTCATGGAATCCCAAAGCCGGCCCCACAGTGGCAGCCACTGAGTCCTCAGCCATAAAAGGGTCGACACACACCTTGGCTGTGATTATGCAAGCTGCTTTAGCATATTTTGAAACAAGGTGAAAACTGTGTTTATGTTCAGTCAGCAGACATTTAATCTTAACTTGAGTAAGTGTCGCTTTCTGTTTGAAATGTCCCACCCATCCACTTACTCTTAGTCCTGTAAATCTACTTTTTCATAAATTACATTTGAGAAGGGAAAAAACCTCCGAAAACACTAGAGGGTGGAGTGGAAGAAGCACAGCCCAGATTCAAATGGAGCAGAACTGTGTGTGTGCCCCAACAGGAAGCCAGGCCGCCATGTCTGCTCCATCAGTACCTCCTTTCTTTCAGGATTGGAGCCCACACTGTGGGAAGAAACTCATAGTAATTATAGTAGTGTGATTCAGTCTGAATACACTATATTCTTAAGTGACAAAATTAAAGGAATTTATGATTTTTTTTATTAAAAAAAATTTCTTTGGTGCGGGGGATGGAACGCAGGGCCTATCCACTGCTGAGCTATGCTTCCAGCTCAAAGGAATTTAGATTTAATATGTACGAGCTTCAAAGTCATGAACTCAAAATACAATAATACCTTCTATCGAGTTTTCCAAAAATTCATACAAATAGCTTATAATGATATTATTCTAATTATTGGAAACCATGAACAAATACATCCAACACTTTAAATAATACTATATGAAGATGTATATTTGGGTTGAGCATGGTGGCACACAACTATGAACTCAGGGACTCAGGAGGCTGAGGCGAAGATTGCAAGGTCAAGGCCAGCCTTAGCAACTTAGCAAGACCCTAAGCAACTTAATGAGACCCTGTCTCAAAAGAAAAAAAATAAAAAGGGCTGGGGTGGTGGCTCAGTGATTATGTACCCTTGAGTTCAATTGCCAGTAGGAACAACAACAAGATGCATTTGTCCAATAGGCAGTATGGACTAAAAATGTTAAATAGCAAAATTCAAAGAATATTAGTGGTATAAACATAAAGTTTTTGTTTGAAATATGGTCATTGGATTTTTTTCTTTTTGAGGTGCTAGGGATCAGAGCCAGGACCAGGCATATGTTAGGCAAGCCCTCTATGCTGAGCTACATCCTCTAGTTCCCCTGGACTATGAACATATTTTCAACTATATAATTCTTTTTTAATATTTTTACTTCATTGTTGACTTTATTTTATTCACTTATTTATATGTGGTGCTGAGAATCGAACCCAGTGCCTCACACGTGCGAGGCAAGTGCTCTATCACTGAGCCACAACCACAGCCCTGTCTATATAATTCTTAACCAATTTAAAAACTGTTAAAATTTCAGGAGCCAGATGGAGACAGCCAAAGGACTGGAGCAGCACGGAACATGTGAACATGCAGGCCTAAAGAAAGATGCTTTCCATTTATATCTGATCATGGATAATCAGAACACTTATTATTTCCAGAAAGCACAGAGTAACGGCTGAGTCATACGCCACTTCCTACACGTTACTACAAGTGGAAACCGACAATAAAATAACTGAGTGAAAGGCAACCTACTACTGGCCTAAAGTAACACTGTGCGGATTAAAGTGAAACAGACCAAAAAATGTCACTGGAAAAGAATAGAATTTTTCTGATGATTTTCCAAATATCAAATGTGATGAGAAAAAAATAAAATAGAAGTAAAAAGCAAAATACACAGAAGTAGACAAGTGTGCACTCTGAAGGTCAGAGTCACCCACACTGAATTAACACATCGGCAGATTAGTAACCACACTGGACAGGCTCTGCCCCTCTGAGAGTGGCTCTGTCCCTGCGTGCAGGCCACCAGCTCTGCTCCGCTGCCTCCTGCTGGGTAGATAAGCAATATGCAAGCAGGGATAATGCCACATGAGGGATAGGGTGACACTTCATTGCACATTCCTCCAAAGATCTCACTCTGACTTACCAAACTACATGTTACTGTTTAATGTTAGAACTATGGTTCTAATTAACGTCTTGTACAGAGCATTTAATTAACAAGGGGGTGTATGTCAAGTCACAGAGGCAGCTTGAAGGAACTGGTACTGGTCAAATGGCTTGAATTCAAAGCCAGTCTCAGACACTTAGTGAGGCCCTAACTAAGGCCCTAGCAACTCAGTGAGGCCAGTCTGAGCACAAAAATAGCGAAGGGCAATACTAAATTATAAATTGTTGAAAAATCTAGGAATCCACAGGTCCAGAGCAATAATACGTCAAAGAAACGGCAGACAGTGGGATGCCCTTGCTGCAAGCAGATTGTGCAGTGTCTGTTAGTGAATGAGGAGGGAATGTCGGAACTGAAAAGTCACCACTTAGCAACCATCACAGGAGAGACGGGCTGGGGCCAAAATCACTAATAGATGCTAAGTCTAGGGTACAATATTGATGAGGAAACAAGATACTTGCATAGATTGGAAGTTTCCTCCCACAAATTGCTTGTTAGTAGCAGTAGAAAAAAAATAATGCAGTGTAGAAATCACATGACACCTTTACTGGACAACCATGTTTACATAAAAACAAGAGGAAAATGAATGTTTGTGTGCCCATATTTGATAATCAGTGGATACAAAATTACTTGGACAGCATTCCAGCTAAAAGTCTACAACCTGCCAGGTGCAATGGCACTTGCCCGTAATCCCAGTGACAAGGGAGGCTGAGGCAAAGCTGGCCTTGGCAACTTAGTAAGACCTTGCCTCAGAAAGTGAAAAGGAGCTGGGTGCAGGGGCACATACCTATAATCCTAGAGCTCAGGAGGCTGATGCAGAAGGATCTTGAATTCAAAGCCAGTCTCAGACACTTAGCGAGGCCCTAAGCAACTCAGTGTGATCCTGTCTCTAAATAAAATATAAAAAGGGCTGTGGATGTGGCTCAGTAGTAAAGCATCCTTTGGTTCATTCCCTGGTACCAAACAAATGAACAAACATACAAAAAACCGTAACCTGAATCTAACAAGGAGACCTGACATTTGAAAGTTAAGATCTTGTGCTACTGAGTATACACGATCATTCAGCAAATTTTTTTTTTTTCTTTTTTTGCAGTGCTGGGGATTGAACCCAGGGCCTTGTGCTTGGGAGGCAGGTATTCTACCAACTGAGCTATATCCCCAGCACTCATATCAATTCTTTACTGAAGTATTTGCTTATTTATTTTTGGAGACAATGATTTCCTTCCATTCTAGTGGTGAATTCAGTGCTGGCTGGTGGAAGTAAGAGAGATAAAGTTAGTGGGAGAAATAATCAATGTTTCACTTATTTAATAGTAAGATTTTGGGCTGGCAGGTGTAGCTCAGTGGTAGAGGGCTTGCAGAGCATCTACAAGACCCTGAGTTTGATCCCCAGCACTGGAAAACAAACAAACAAACAAACAACAAAACCCCCAAATTGGCATGGTCAAAGACCTAAGAAAGAGAAAAGCCCTCTGAGCCAAACAAGAGTTGTAGTTACAAACCCAGTCCACTGCCCCGTGGAGACTAGCATTGCTTTTAGATAAAGAACCAATGAGTTTGATTTTATATAATCTAGAATAGGATGTCCAAAGTACATTGATTTTTTCCTATTAAAAGGTCCGAAGTTACTGCTGATCATTCAGAACACAATTTTTTTTTTAGTTGTAGATGGACACAATACCTGTATTTCATTTGTTTATTTTTATGTGATGCTGAGTATCGATCAGTGCCTCACACGTGCTAGGCAAGTGCTCCACTACTGAGCTACAATCCCAGCCCCTCAGAACACAAGTTTTTAGGAAGAGCTTGGGAAGATGATGGTGGGGCTGCTTGAGTAGACTAGAATAGAGTTGGGACTGTGAAGAGAGAAAGATTAGACCTATCTTCGGGAAGTGAGGTGCTCTAGACCATCATCACCCAGAGGACTCAAGGAACAGGAAGACTGGGCAAAGATCAAAGTAACTGCAGAAAGATGTGTTGGTGCCAGACAGGCTTCTGAGTACCTGTGCACATCTGGGAGGTTACTTAATCTTTTTTCTGTGTAATCTTATGGAGCCTGGGTTTCCTCATCTGTGTGGAGGACCTACTTCACAGGCCTGTTAGACAATGCTTTCCAATGCTCTGCAGAGGAACATCGGTTGCTAGCATGCATGAGTCCAGATACAAGGATCAAAACAGTCCAACAATGCACCACAAACACCAGCAGAAAGGGCCCAAGTATTCCTAAACATGCCGTTTTCTGGGTACTTGTGTTCTGGAAATAAAATCCACATACTAGATTGCTCAGCTTATACTAGTCACTATGTTCTTTTAAAAGAAAAATTTTTAAGAATTTAATCTTTATTTTATTTATTTGTTTTATATGGTGCTGAGAATTGAACTCAGCGCCTCATCTGTGCTAGGCAAGTGCTCAGTCGCTGAGCCACAAAGCCAGGTCTTTTTTTTTGTATGTACACACACACACACACACACACACACAATCTTTGTCTGCTCAAATGTTTCAGAATAATTCTTAAAAATTACAGAACGAAGGAGAAAGAGCTCCGTACTCCTCCTTCTCGATTCCTTTCTTCACCCATTCCCTGGGTCCCAAAGGAAGAACTGTCAATCTATTATATAAGAAAACAGGGCTGGGGATATAGCTCAGTTGGTAGAGTGCTTGCGTACAAGACCCTGAGTTCAATCCCCAACACTGCAAAAAAAAAAAAAAAAAAAAAAAAAAAAGAAAGAAAAAAGAAAATACACTTAAAGAGCAAACACTACTTTCCTCTACCTCACTGCATTTTGCGATATTAAACAAAATACTTGACACTCCACTATTGAGGACTGCCCTTTCTCCTGTATTGTAAACTGTATTTATCAGAATTGATCCACTAGAGAATACGTATTCTGGCTACTGCTGATTATTGAATAGGCAATTCTGGTTTCTGCTCTGACAGGAAAAGGGCTCAGAGGTTATCCTTCCCTTACTCACAAAACGAAACAAGCAAAAGATTGTTTCAGAAGATTCCAGCAAAGAGCCTGGTGCAGTGGCACATGCTAATATTTCGGCCCCCAGGGGTGCTGCTGCAGGAAGATCCCTTATTCCCAGGAGTTCGAGGCCAGCTTGGGCAAAACAGTAAGACCCACCTCAAATGAAACAAAACAATCCCACCCCCAATTCCAGCTAAACAAACTGAGAAACAACAGCTCTTAAGACTCAATTGAAAATTAAGTTTATAGGGGGCCAGATTGGCCCTGAAAAGCAGAGAGACAGGTTGATAAAGAGAAACTCAGTTTACTGGGAGCAGAAACCAGTGTGAGAAGCTGAGTGTGGCGGGTGATCAGTAATCCCAGTTACTTAGCGGAGGCAGGTGGATCCCATTTGAGGCCAGCCTGGGCAGCTTGGTGAGATCCTGTCTCAAAACAAAAAATAAAAAGGGCTGTGGGCCAGGCGCAGTGGCGCACGCCTATAATCCCAGTGACTCGGGAAGCTGAGGCAGGAGGATCGCGAGTTCAAAGCCAGCCTCAGCAATTTAGTGAGGCCCTAAGCAACTCAGTGAGACCCTGTCTCTAAATAAAATACAAAATAGGGCTGGGGATGTGGCTCAGTGGTGGAGTGCCCCTGGGTTCAATCCCCAGTACCAAAAAAATGGCTGTGATGTAGCTCGGAGGTAGTGTATCCCTGGGTTCAGCCACAGTACTGCCCAAAAAAAAAAAAAAAAAAAAAGTCAGCCAGTGCAGGAGCCACACTGGTAGGAAGTCGCAAACTGGAATGGAAAAGTGGCCGGAACTCAGTGCTGAGCTGAGTTAAAATCTCCAGAGCTTGCTCTCTGGCCCCCTTCCTCTAGGAGCCGCATCAGGCCCTTACTGTGAAAACTGGAAACAATTTCCCTTTGGCAACAGGGAGGGACAATGCCTACAGTCCTGTTCAGTGCTGGGTGAGCAAGGCTGGCCCTGAGGGACACTGCTCTACTGATGCCTCGTCTGACCTGGGGAGGAGCTGCTGGCTAACTCCAGTCCCCTGAGTCTTCTTGTCTCTGAGGGGAGGGACACAAAAAGCCCAGAAACTCTTCCAAAGATCATACCCCAGGTAGCCTGGCCTACCATGAAACTCCCGCAAAACAAAACAAAACAAAACAACAAAAAAGATTTGAACATGAGATAGTAAAATGATACTTCCTGTTCCCAATACTTTACCACAGTGACCAACAACAGGACACTAGGGCAGTGACATGGATCACAACTGGGAGAGCTGTAAGACTCCACTGAAAAGAATTTTCTAGAGAAACCACAAACAACAGGGGGGGGGACATCAGAGGACATCAGAGGAAAACTGGGGCCTGTGACACAGAGCTACAGGCACATACAACATGAAATGCATCCTGGCCAGAAAAACACAAATCCTAACACTGAAGGCACTTATCCACTTCTCAGTTACCTGAGGCATCATGTTCACCTTTCAACAACAAAATCATAGGCATGCTAGGAAAAAACAACCTGAAGACACAAAGCAAGCATCAGAACCAGACTCTGATATGTCAGAAATTTTGGAATAATAAGACTGAGAACTTAAAACAACTATGATTAATATGCTAAGGGCTCTACTAGAAAAAGCAGACAACATGCAAGAACAGATGGGTAATGTAGGCAGAGACTGAAATGTTAATGAAGAATCAACAGGAAATGCTAGAAAGCAAAAAGGCCGTAACAGAAATGAAGAATGCCTTTGACCAGCTGGCTCTCCTGAAGACTGGACATGGTTGAGGAAAGAATCAAGGAGCTTGAAGATTTGTCAATAGAATCTCACCATGCTGAAATGCAAAGAGAAGAAAGAAAGAAAAAAAGGGAACAATATACAAGAATGGACAAATACATAAGGCACAACATATCCATAGTAGAAAAACCAGAAGAGAAAAGGAACAGAAAACCATTTGATTATAATGTCTGAGAATTGCCCCCGATCCAGAAAGCTCAGAGAACACATAAATATGAAAATACTGTCACATTGGCACATTATATTCAAACAGTCTCTTTTAATTGATAGATTTAGACCATTCATATATATATGTATATGTGTGTGTATATATATATATACATATTTTTTTGGGGGGGGGAGACTGGGGATTGAACTCAGGGGCACTCAGCCACTGAGCCACATCCCCTGCCCTATTTTGTCTTTTATTTAGAAACAGGGTCTCACTGAGTTGCTTAGTGCCTTGCCCTTGCTGAGGCTGACTTTGAGCTCGTGATCCTCCTACCTCAACCTCCCAAGCCGCTGGGATTCCAGGCGTGTGCCACCATGCCTAGCTTAGACCATTCATATTTAAAGTGATTAGTGATATAATTGGATTTGTGACTTTTTATTATACTTTCACTGTTTTGGGGTTTTTTAAACTTCTTTGTCTTCTGGGTTTTTGTTGTTGTTATTTTTAGTTTGCTTGGGTTTCTTTGGTTTGTTGTTGCAGTACTGGAGATTAAACCCAGGGCCTCACATGTGCTAGGCAAGCACTCTGCCACCGAGTTCTTCTGCCTCATCTCTCTTCTTCGGTTTCCACTGAAGATTTTATGCTCCATTTTCTCCACTCTTCATAGAATATCAATTATACTTTTAAAAAGTTCTTAAGTGATTACCCTAGTACACTTACAATTAATCTATGTTCACTCTCAGATGCCTCTGCAGGTACAGATGCCCCTCTGTTGATGTGAGTTTATCCTGATAAATCCATCGTACTTGAAAATAACCATTAAGTCAAAATGCACCTCAGACACCTAACCCATTGAACATGGAGCTTAGCCACGTGATGCACTGAGAGGATCCGTTGTCTCCCTCGTGACCACGTGGCTGACTGGCCGGATGCCGCTCCTCAGCATCATCACACCATGCATCACCAGCCCAGGAAAAGACCAAAACTGAAAATTCAAAGCACAGTTTCTATGGAAAGCATATCATTTTCACACCATTGTAAATCTGAAAAATCGCAAATTAGAGACCATCTGTAACTAATTATAGATTAACAATTCTTTCCTCCCATTATTGTTCATTTTTCTTATCCATAAACTATAACAACTGAATATGTTGTTGCTATCATTATGTTGCACAATAAGTAAAAGCTTTTATTTACCTTCTTTAATCCTTTTTTTTTCTGTGTTATTGGGGACTCACCTCAGCCATTGAGCATGCAAGGCAAGCACGCTACCACTGAGCTATACCTCTGCCCAAACCCTGCTTTTTCTTTTAGTTTCATTTTGAGGCACTTGGGATCCTCCTGCCTCAGCCTACCATGTAGCTGGGATTATGGGAGTGCACCGCCATGCAGAGCTGTTTATTCCTTCGTGAAGGGTCTTCCTTTATGTAGAACCATGTTTCTGACCATGTGATTTTGTCTAAAAAACTTAACTTCAACATTCAAGGATTTCTTTCTGGAGCTGGGTGCGGTGACGCACGCCTGTAATCCCAGTGGTTCAGGAGGTTGAGACACGAGGGTCTTGAGTTCAAAGCCAACCTCATCAAAAGCAAGGTGCTAAACAACTCAGTGAGACCCTGTCTCTAAATAAAATATGAAAAGGACTGGGGATATGGCTCAGTGGTTGAGAGACCCTGGATTCAATCCAGGGTACAAAAAACAAAAACAAAAACAAAAAAAAAAACCCAAAAAAACAAAAAACAAAAAAGGAGAGAGAGGGATAGATAGACTGACAGGATTGTGATGTGGCTCAGTGGCATAATGCTTGCGTAGTATGCAGGAGGCCCATGGTTCTATCCCCAGCATGGTGCATGCATGCATGCACTCACACACAAAAGAGACTGACAGAGTGGGTAGAAAAACAAGACCCACACACGATACATGCTATCTATGAGAAACCCACTTTAACTATAAAGATACAGACATATTAGAAGAAAATGCATGAGAAGTATACCATAATACTAATCAAAAGAAATCTAAGGGGCTGGAGATACAGCTTAGCAGGTAGAGTGCTTGCCCTGCAAGCACAAGGCCCTGGGTTCAATCCCTAGCACCGCAAAAATAAATAAATAAATAAATAAATCTAAAGTGGTCATATTAATTTCATACAGAGCAGACTTCAAAATAAGGGCATTTTCAGGGATAAAGAGGGGTACTACAGTATGTTAAAGGAGTCAGTTCTCCAAGAGGACACAATAATCCTTAATATGGGCCTAAATGACAAAGTCGAAATACATAAAGGAAAAACTGACAGAAATGCAAGAATAAATAGATGAATCTACTTTAATATTTGGAGACTGCAATACCCCTGTATCAGTAATTGGCAAGTCCAGCTGGCAGAATGTCAGTATGCACAGTCGAACTGAATACTATCAACTAACTTGATCTAGTTGACATTTACAGACATTTCCAAAATAGTAGAGTACAAGTTCTTTTTAAGTTCACCAAGACAGACCACATTCTGGGCCACAAAACACACCTTAACACATGTAGAAGAACAGAATTTGTATAAGGTAAGGTCTCTGATCACAAAAGAATTCAATCAGAAATTGGTAATGGAAAGATAGCTGGAGAATTCCAAAATATTTGGAGATGAAACAACACATTTCCGAATAACCCATGGGTCAAAGAAGTAATCTCAAGAGAAATTTAAAAATAGTTTGAACTAAGGGAAAATGAAAAAGTATAACATCAAACTTTGTGCGGGCAGCAAAAGCAGGGCTTAGCTGGACACTGACAGCATTGAATATACACATTAGAAAAGAAGACCTCAAGTCAACACACGAAGTTCCCTTTTTAGGAAATTAGGAAGAACGATAAAAACCTAAAGCAAGCCCGGCACAGGGGCGCACGCCTGTAATCCCAACACTTGGGAGGCTGAGGCAGGACGATTGTGAATTCAAAGTCAGCCTCAGCAACTTAGCGAGGCCCTAAGCAACTCAGTGAGACCCTGTCTCTAAATAAAATACAAAATAGTGCTGGGGATGTGGCTCAGTGGTGGAGTGCCCCTGGGTTCAATCCCCAGTACCAAAGACAAACAAACAAACAAACAAACAAACAAAAAACCAAAACTTAAAGCAAGCAGAAAAGAAGAATAGTAGAGTGGAAATCAGTGAATAAAAATGAGATGGGTGCGGGGAGAAAAGAATACAGAAAAAAATCTGGTTCTTTGAAAGCTCCATAAAATCAGTAATCCTCAAACCAGGTTAACCAAGAGAAAAAGAAAGAAAACATGAAATCCTAGTATCATGACACAATGAAACTCATTGCTCTGTATATTAAAATGTGGCAATCAGACAAAAAAAAAAACAAAAACAAAACAAAACAAAAAACCCAGAGGCCATCCTTACTGACCCCAGGAACATCAAAAGGATAATAAAAGGATATTATAAAGAACTCTACGCCCACAAATCTGGTTACTTAGATGAAAGAAACCAATACACTCTGTCAAAATTCATACATGCAGAGTTTAATTTGGAAAGGACTGTATCTGTTGAAGGAATTAAATCAACAAGTAGTAACCTCCAAGGTAGAAAGCAGTAGGCCTAGATGGTTTCATTGGTGAACTCTACCAAACACTTGAGGAAAAAAGTGACAGAAGTTCTGTACAGTCTCTTCCAAAAGATAAAAGCAGAGGGAACAGCTAGCTAATCCAGGCATGAGAGAAGCACTACCCTAATGCCAAAACCTACCCTAATGCCAAAACCAGTTAAAAACAGTACAAAAGAAAAACTACAGATTGATGCATCATGAACCTCAAAAAATATGATTTACAAAAACCTATAGATATCATCATTCTTAATGGTGGGAAACTAGAGGGAGGGAAACTGCCTTCCCTCTTTAAGTGGGAATGAGGCAAGAATGTCCCCTCTCATTACTCCTACTCAGAATATTAGAAATCTGAATTAAGGCTATAAGTGAAGGAAATAAAGGCATACAGACTGGGAAGGATGAAAAACCTGTTATTCACAGATGACACGGTCCTCTATGTAGAAAATTCCAAAGAACTGATCAAAAATATTCCTAGAAAGCCAGGCCTGGTGGCATACTCCTGTAATTCCAATGGCTCAGGAGGCTGAGGCAGGAGGATTGTAAGTTCAAAGCCAGCCTCAGCAACTTAGCAAGGCCCTAAGCAACTTAGTCAGACTGTCTCAAAATAAAATATAAAAAGGGCTGGGGGATGTGATTCAGTGGGTAAGTGACCCTGGGTTCAATCGCCAGTACCAAAAATGAACAAACAAAAACAAAAAAACACCTCCTAGAAGGATCACAAGTTCAAGGCTAGCCTAGGCAATTCAGCAAGACCCTGTGTCAAAATAAAAAGAAAAAATAAAGGGGGATGGGTGCTGAGGATGTAGCTCCATGGTAGAGCACCTCTGGGTTCAATTTCTAGTACTGCAAAAGCAAAGGAAAACAAATAAAACAGAAACCTCCTAGAACTAAGTAGCTACAACAAGGCTGCAGAACCTAGGGTTAATAGACAAAAGTTAATAGCACAGCATGCCTTTATATTAACAAGAAGCAATTGGAGTTTTCAATTTAAAGCAATACTGCTTAATTATATTAAAAGAAAAAAAGTAGGAATAAATCTAATAAATCCTATAAGAGAAAAATGACAAAACTTTGATCAGTGAAACTAAAGAAGATATAAACACTTTAACAGATATCCCATGCTCATGGATAGGGAGACTTGAAAACAAATGTTGATGTTAACTCTACCCAAATTTTCTACAGATTCATTACTATAACAATCAAAATTCTAGCAAGTTGCTGGGCATGGTGCATCCCTTTAATCCCAGCAGTTTGGGAGGTTGAGGCAGGATGGCAGGTTCAAAGCCAGCCTCAGCAATTTAGTGAGGCTGTTAGGAAGACTCTGCCTCAAAGTAAAAAATAAAATTTAAAAAGGGCTGGGATGTGGCTCAGTGGTTAAGTGCCCTTAAGTACAATCCCAGTACCAAAAAAAACCCAAAACAAAACAAAACAACTAACAAGTTATTTGTGTGTACAATGTGATTGTATGGTTTATATGGATAGAAGAAGATCTAAAATAGCCAACATAAACACTACAGAATAGTCAAGTCATGTTAGGTGCCCTGTAATCTCAGTGATTTGGGAGGCTGAGGCAGGAGGATTGAAAATTTGGGGGTCAGTCTCAACAATTTGGGGAGGTCCTAAGCAACTTAGTGAGACAATATTTCAAAATTAAAAAAAATAAAAAGGGTTGGGAATGTGACTCAGTGCCCCTGTATTCACGCATCCCTCCCCCTGCAAAAAAAGATATGGAAGACTGGTATTATCTTACTTCAAAACTTACAACACTGCAATAATCGGTATAGTCACTGCATAGAATAGAAACAGATCAATGGAACAAGACAGAGCCCAGAAAGAGACCCATGCAGTAGAGTTGTGATGGTTAATTTTATGTGTCAACTTGACTGGTTAAGGGATACCCAGGTAGCTGACAAACATTATTTCTGGGTGTGCTTGTGAGTATGTTTC
The DNA here is from genome assembly GCA_020662805.1 of Glaucomys volans. Lineage (NCBI taxonomy): Eukaryota > Metazoa > Chordata > Mammalia > Rodentia > Sciuridae > Glaucomys > Glaucomys volans. The sequence continues at coordinate 854,574 of JAJEJO010000541.1, read as the reverse complement.
AGATAAAGATTAGCATTTCGGTCAGTGGACTGAGTTAAGAAAATCTGTCCTCCCCAATGTGAGCTGGCATCACCCGATCCACTGAGGGTCTTCCTAAAGAGAATAAAAAGAAAGAGGAAGAGGCAGGACATCAAGCTTTTGAACTCAAGGCTGAATGGTACCATCAGTCTTCCTGGTATCCCAGCTTGCAGACAGCCTCCATAATCATGTAAGCCAATTCCCATGACAAATCTCCGTATCTCTGGAGAACCCTGACTATGACAATAGTTAACTGAACTTTGATAATGGAGCAAAGTTGATTCAATGGAGAAAGGATGGTTCTTTCAAAAACTGTGCCAAACACCTCAATATTCATTTGCAAAAAAAGAAAAAAACAAAAAACAAAAAAAGAATTGAGATGCTGACCTTATACTTCACACAAAAATTAACTTAAGATGGAACATGGACCTAAAATGTAAAGCTATAAAATTCTAGAAGATAAAACACTGGAGAAAATCTATATGACCTTGGGTTTGGTGATGAGTTTGAGACACAACACAAAAGCATAACTGATTAAAGAAAAAGAGTATGCCCTAGGTTTCATTAAAATACAATTAAAAAGGGGGTGGGGCTGGGGTTGTGGCTCAGTGGTAGAGCACTTGCCTAGCATGTGCAAAGCCCTGGGTTTGATTCTTAGCACCACATATAAATAAATACAATAAAAGATCCATTGACAACTAAAAAAAATTTAAAATCAAAATTAAATTTAAAATAAAAATAAAAATAAAATAAATTTAAATAAAATAAGATAAATTTAAAATTTAAAATAAAAATTTAAAATAAAAATAAAATAATCCGGGCCCAGTGGTGCACGCCTGTAATCCCAGCACTTGGGAGGCTGAGGCAGGAGGATCGTGAGTTCAAAGCCAGCCTCAGCAACTTAGCGAGGCCCTAAGCAACTCAGTGAGACCCTGTCTCTAAATAAAATACAAAATAGTGCTGGGGATGTGGCTCAGTGGTAGTGTCCCTGAGTTCAATCCCCAGTACCAATAAATAAATAAATAAATAGAGAGAGAGAGATAGATAGATAAAAAACAAAAAATAAAAAAATTTTAAAAACACAAACTGTAGCTCTGCAAAAGATACTGTTAAGAGAATTAAAAGGCAAGGCACAGACTGGAGAAAATGTTTTTTAATCCACATACCTGATAAAGGAGTTATGTCCAAAATATACAAGAACTACTCACAGTTAACAATGAGAAAACCAACACCATACCTGATAAAGGTTTAATATCCAAAATGGACAAGAACTCTGCACAGTTAACAATGAGAAAACCAACACCACCATTAAAACCTGGGCAACAGATCTGAAGAGATACCTTTCCACCAAGAGACAGCAGGCAAGGAAGTGTAAAAAATGTGTTCAACATCACGTCACTAGAGAAATGCAAACTGAAACAACAAAAATCCCACTACTCAACTATCAGAGCTGAGTACTATCAAACTAACAACCCCAAATGCTGGCGAGGATGTGGACAACAGGAATCTCATCCATCACCAGTGCAAATGCCAAACGGTGCACCCACTTGGGAAGACAGTGTGGCAGGTTCTCATGATGGTAAACAGTCTCACTGTACAAAAAATCACAGGTCCACAGATGCACCCTGTACATAAGTGTTCATAACAGCTTTACTCATACTGCCCAAACCTGGAGGCAACCAAGATGCCTCTCAAAAAGATAAGCAAACTGTAGTTCATCCATACAATGGAATATTATGCAGAGATTAAACAAATGAAATAAGCTATTCAGCTACAAAAAAGGAGAAGGAACCCTAAATGCATACTGCTCAGTGCATTTAACCCACATATTGTATAATTCCAACTACATGACATTCTGGAAAAGGAAAAACTAACATCAGTGACTGCCAGGGGTTTGGGGGAGGGGAGTAGAAACATGTTATTATACATTTGCCAAAACACCAAGAGTGAACCCTAATGTACTAAGGCCTTTAGTTAATAATAATGCATCACTGGACATGGTGGCACATGCCTGCAATCCCAGCAGTTTGGGAGACTGAGGCAGGAGGATTGCAAGTTCAAGGCCAACCTCCACTTAGTGAGGCCCTAAGCAATTTAGTGAGGCCCCTGTCTTAGAATAAGAAAAACAAGGGTTGGCAATGTGGCTCAGTGGTTGAATGTCCAGGGTCCAATTCCACTATCAAAATGATAATGATGATGAGGAGGAAGAAGATGAAGAAGTAGTAGTAGAATCAGTACTAGCTCATCATTTGTAAGGAATGTACCACAACAATGCAAGACGTTACAAACAGGAAGCTGGGGAAAAGAGTGGCATATGGGAACAAGGCAAGATCTGTTTATTTTTCTGTAAACTAAAATTGTCCTAAAACACAGGCTATTAATCAAAACAAAACCTAAGAGCAGATACCACCTGGAAATGCAGTAACTAGGAACCAGAGCTCTGCTCAGAGGAAAACACAGTTGCCAGTGGTTCTGGAAGATAGGGACAGATTCCATCCTGATTCTCTGGACCTGTGTGCCCCGGGCTCGCCTGGCACCAAACAGGCCTTTCAAGTGTTCTGTACAAGTAAATCTATGGCAGGAATTAAAGCAGGGCAACTAAAGTGGAAAAGAATGGGAAGAGTATTGTGATGGCGGCAGAGACTCTAGCCATGTCCTGGATGATCAAGGCGGCCCTGAGAATTCCAATTCATTGCTCCACACGTATCACTACATGAATTCCCGTGGGAGAACAACTTCTCCCCTTGGACCTGAATCACCAGTCCTCAAGGAGACCACTGAGTTTGGTGCAGAGCCTCTGCTGTCCCAGCACTGGCCCAGGCTGCGAGTGCAGTGGGAGCCTGGCGCCAGCTCAGGACCTTGAACCCCGGCTGGGCAAGAGCTGCCCCACACAACTGCCTCGTTCTCGGAGTTACCAAGGGCACGCTCTTGGCAGCTTTCATTTCCTGTCACCAAGGTTCAGTAACACTGAGGTCCAGTCTCAGAGGATCCTGAGCCACAAGTGAGAAGCAGGAAGAAACAGCAACAAAACCTTTTTGTTCACAAAATTTTCCTTTTTCCAAGCAAGAAGCTACAGTGCCCAACACCTGGCATCCCAGGTAGTACAGATTCATGTCCTAGCAAGTGCACAGTGCCAAGATCAAGGTTCAGGCTCAGTGCTACATTCCTCCCAGCTTCCTGGCTGGGAGGTACAAGGTGGGGAAGAAGGGAGAGATGAGGGAGAAAGGAAGCTGGAATAAATCCCTCACTTTTGAAAATTGACAATAAAATAAAAAGAGAAATAATTAGATAGAGCAATATTAAATGATTTTTTCCTTTTTTAAAAAAGAGATGACTTATAAGGTTTGAAGGTATAATGGAAGCCAACAAACCCCTTGTGACTGGAAAAAAATTAATTATAAACTTACATATAAAAAAATCTTTTCTTTTTTTTTTTTATTTGGGAGGGCTAGGGGTTGAACCCAGGGGCACTCCACCACTGCACCACATCCCCAGCCCTATTTTGTATTTTATTTAGAGACAGGGTCTCACTGAGTTGCTTAGGGCCTCACTAAGTTGCTGAGGCTGGCTTTGAACTCTCAATCCTCCTGCCTCAGCCTCCTGAGTCGCTGGGATTATAGGCGTGCGCCACCACACCTGGCTAGAAAATCTTTAAAAAGCTAAATCATTACTATTATCCTTGAAGTAGAACTGAAGTCTCACTGGGAATTATCATCAAAAACATTCTAGACCAGGCATGGTGGTGCATGCATGTAATCCCAGTGACTGAGAAGGCTGTGATAGTTAAATTTAAGCTCAGCCCCAGCAATTTAGTAAGACTCTGTTCAAAATAAAAAATAAAAAGGCTGGGGATATGGCTCAGAGGTTGAGCACCTCTGGGTTCAATCCCCAGGACCCCAAACCCGCAAAAGAAAACAATCTAGAAAGCCAGGTGCAGTGCCACAAGTCTGCAATGCCAGAAGCTTAGGAGGCTGAGGCCAGCCTCAGCAACGCAGTGGGAGCCTGTCTCAAAATAAAAATAGAAAGGGCTGGGATGTTGCTCAGTGGTTAGGTGCCCTGGGTTCAATCTCCAGTGCCCAAAACAAAAACAAAACATTCCAGAAGGAATAAATGCAATAGGAATACCAGGAAATGAACACACTGGGGATCTGACGGTGGTACCTAGCAGAGATGTCTTCTCTGAAAATGAGAAGCAAGTTTCCATTACTAGAAGGAGTAGGTAGATATAGGGCTCAGGTGACAATTCTATTTTAAGGGCTAAGAAGTTGATTCTGAAAGCAAATTAAAAGCTTATTTCCCACTTGACTTTTGATGACCAGCTAAAGCAATCAGTCTATCTGCCAGGCACAAGAACTGCCAAATTAAACAAAACACAGGGCTTGCAATAACAAGCATTTACCAAGTTGGATCCCCTGCGCCCCAGTACTGAGAATCTCTGATGTGCCCTATCATTGAGCTACTTCCCCAGCCTTTTTTTTTCCCCCCAAAGACAGGGCCTTCTTTGCCAAATTCCTGAGGTTGGCCTCGAACTTGTGATCCTCCTGCCTCAGCCTCCCAAGTAGCTGGGACTACAGGTGTGTGCTACTCCATCCGGCTCCTAAGTTGGAATTTAATGTAGTATTTTAATTTTAGCTAAGAGTACAATGTTGGTTTATTCCAGAGTATCAACTATATACCACAAGAAATAATTGATCAATTTTACATCCATTACAGATTAAGGTACTTGTTTTCTTTAGATCTGAATGTAAAATGGACATTAAAAGATTACAAGTTTTCTACAAGTTATTTTCTCAAGTGAGGTAAATTAACATTAATTATTCATCTTCCTTCTTCACTGATTAGAAGATTAAGGCAAAAATACAACCATTGTGATGCTAACAAAAGTGAAAACAGGTGTTATCAATAAGTCATGAAGCTGACAACTACTCATTTCCTATGATGTAACTAATTAACTGTAGGCATTTTCATTCAAGACTTCAACAATGCCAGGTCTAATCGTTTTATGCATTTCGTTAAAAATATTAAACAGGATGGGTCAGTGACCTAGCTCTGTGGTGGAGTGCATCCCCCGCATACACCAGGTACTAAAATACAGTTTCAGAGCCTTCCCTCTAAAAACCAGAACAAGACAGGCATGCCCTCTGTCACCACTTCTATTCAACATAGTCCTGGAAACTCTAGCCAGAGCAATTAGACAGAAGAAATTAATTAAAGAGATACAAACAGGAAAAGAACTCAAACTATCCCTATTTGCAGATGACATGATTCTACATTTAGAAGACCCCAAAAATTTCCAGAACTCATACACGAATTCAGCAGGTTGGGTGTGGTGGTACATGCCGTAATTCCAGTGGCTGGGGAGGCTGAGGCAGGATGATGGCGAGTTCAAAGCCAACCTCAGCAACTTTGCAAGACACTAAGCAACTCAGCAAGACCCCGTCTCTAAATAAAATTTTAAAAAGGGCTGGGGATGTGGCTCATGGTTAAGAGCTCCTGGGTTTAATACCCCTTACCAAAAGAAAGAAAGAAAAAAAAGAATTCAGCAAAGTAGTAGGATACAAAATTAACACCCATTAATCATTGCGTTCTTGTACTCCAATGATGAATCCACTGAAAGAGAAAGTAGGAAAACTGTCACATTCACAATAGCCTTCAAAAACAACCATGGGGGAATCAATCTAATAAAAGAGGTGAAAGACCTCTACAATGAAAATTACAGAACACTAGTGAAAGAAATTGAAGAAGACTTGGAAGATGAAAAGATCACCCATATTCTTGGATAGGCAGAGTTAAGATTGTCAAAATGGCCATACTATCAAAAGCACCATACAAATTTAATGCAATTCCTATTAAGGTTCTGATGATGTTCTTCTTAGAAACAGAACAGGTTGTCATGAAATTCATTTGGAAAAATAAGAGACCCAGAAAAGCCAAAGCGACCCTCAGTAAGAAAAATGAAGCAGGAGGCAGCACAATACCAGACCTTAAATCATACTGCAGAGCTACAGTGACAAAAACAGCACAGCATTGACACCAGAACAGACATGAAGACCAACGGGACAGAACAGAAGACACAGAGACAAACCCACATAAATACAGTTATCTCATACTAGACAAAGGTGCCATAAGCATGCACTGGAGAAAAAAATAACCTCTTCAACAAGTGGTGCTGGGAAAACTGGAAATCCATATGTAGCAAAATGAAATTATACCCCTATCTCTCACCCTGCATAAAACTCAAAGTGGATCAAGGACCTAGGAATTAGACCAGAGACCTGTGCCTAAGGGTGAAGAAAAAGTAGGCCCAACACTCCATCATGTTGGTTTAGGAAGAGAATTCCTCAACAAGACTCCTAAAGCACAAGGAGTAAACTCAAGAATCAATAAATGGGATGATTTTAAACAGCAAACAATCAAGAATATGAAGAGAGCGCCCAGAGAATGGGAGAAAATTTTTGCCTCCTGCATCTCAGATGAGCATTAATCTCCAGGATATACAAAGACACCAAAAAAATAACGCAATCAATAAATGGGCAAAAGAATTGAACAGATACTTCACAGGAGAAGAAATATAATCACTCAATATATGAAAAAATATTCAACATCACTAGCAATTAGAGAAATGAAAATGAAAACTACACTGAGATTCCATCTCAGCCCAGTCAGAAGGGCAATTATCAAGAATACAAGTAACAATAAACATTGGTGAGGATGTGGGGAAAAAGGCACACTCATACTCTGCTGGTGGGACTGCAAATTGGTGCAACCACTTTGGAAAGCAATATGGATATTTCTCAGAAAACCTGGAATGGAACCACCATTTGACTGAGTTATCCCACTCCTTGGCATATACCCAAAGGACTTAAAATCAGTATACCATAGTGACACAGCCACATCAACGTTTATAGCGCTCAATTCAGAATAGCTAAGCTATGGAACCAAAGTAGGTGCCCTTCAACAAATGAATGAACAAAGAAAATGTGGTGTATATATATATACACCACATGGAATACTACCACACCAATGGAATATTACTTAGCCCTAAAGAAGACTGAAATAATGGTATTTGCCAGTAAATGGATGAAACTGGAGACTTTCATGCTAAGGGAAATAAGCCAATCCCCAAAAGCAAAGGCCAAATGTTCTGATATGCAGATGCTGACTCACAATAGGCAAGGACACAGGGGATAGAGGTTTATTGGATTGGACAGAGTGAAGTCAGGGGAAGGGAGAGAAGATGGGAATGGGAAACAATGAATCGGGCAGAACTTTCCTATATTCTTGCATGACTACATGACCAGTTTATCGTGTACAACCACAAAAATGGGAAGTTATACTCCACGGATGTATGGTATGTCACATTCCACTGTCATGTGTAACTAAAAAGAACAAAAATTTAAAAAAAGAAAAAAAATACAGTTTCAGTTCAATAGTACTGTAACCATCTTAAAATTTTTAAGCGAAGACTTATTTTCCAAAGAACTAAGGTTTCTTGTTTTGTTTTAAAGCAACTAGTTGTAGCTGAAAAAGATTAAAAACACAAAATACAACAGGGCTACTGCTCCCAAGTTTCATGTAAGCCATTTATTCCTTTGGTCTAACTGCAACGTGGGTAGAAGTTGAGCGGTCCTAACGTGATATGGTAGGAGATTCTGCAAAACCTGGAGTGTTTTTACTGGATCTAACACTCACAGTGACAGCTGAGACAGAGCGAGAGAGAGCAGGTCTGCGCTTCCACAGCTCCGGTATCAACCCACCTCCTACTACCCTCAGGGCAATGATGACAAATACACTCAACTACGGGACACTCAGCAGTGACTTGAGGTGTCAAGTCCCTTCTGCCACTCACCACAGCAACCACCTGAGAGAGGTGGTCACACCCAGTCCCCACAGCCTTCTGGTTTTGAGATTCATTTTTTCAATAAAGGCATAACGTTTTAAAGTACATTTTAATTCTTACTGGAAAATGAAAGTGTCTCAATTTCCAGGAGACTCTCGAGCTATAAAGCATTAAGTGTGAAACTGGGCAGGACTGAGCAGAGAATAAAGGAGGGATGAGATTAAAATATTTAATCAGATACACTGAAGAGGAGAGAGAGAGACACGTGAGTTTGTCACAAGTTTATTGTTACCAAGATGAAAGCCACTGCCAGCCATGCCTCTGAGTAACATGCCCGCTTCAGGGCACTTGAGTCACAGCAGTGGACGCTGGACTCTGAGAATCCAGCTCCTTGCTGTGAAGGCCTTCCACTTAATGTGCCTTTTTAGTCACCTGCTCATCTGTCCTTTATCTTTGAATCCATGCTCCTAAAATATTAGTCAGTTTTTAATAACTCAAACCTTTTGTTCCTATTATACTAATTCTTACTTCAATTTGAAATGAAACATGCAAACATGGGCACTGCAGCCTAGCACACAAGGTAACAAGTTCTAGCTCTTCTCGAGCTCACTGTCCCATGGGCTTCTCTATAAACTCAGGGTTTATCCCAGCCAAGCAGAGAAGCCCCGCTCCATCTGCCAGAGAACACCGCCCTTCTGGCTTCTGCCGGAATGCAGCTCAGAGGTAGAGTGCTCACCTACCAAGTGTTATATCCTGGGTTCAATCCTTGGGACCACAAAAAGTAAAAAACGAAAGAAAACACCACCCTTTCCACCTCCGATTTGGCCCTTTCTTTTCTTTTTTGGCTGGGGAATGAACCCAGGGGTGCTTTACCTCGACACAACATCCCCACCCATGTTTATTTTTTGTTTTGAGATGGGTATAAATTGTGAGGTTGGCCTTGAACTTGCACCACCACTGAAGCCCACTGGGCTGTTCAACATCCCCTGAGGCAGTTTCCCCTCCACCACAGGTGGGGGCCACCCCTCCTGGTGATTCCCTGTCACTTCTGTACGCTTTACCCTGTGTCAGTCCTACACACCTTGCAGGAGTACATTTCCACAGTCCTCTGACTGCTCTGGGGTTATCTGGCAGGTGGGGATCAGGTCTTACCAACACTGTAAATGGTGACCCTGGATTCAAGAAGTCAAGAGAAAACGGATCATGGGATCAGAGCCAATATCCTTATCTGACCCTCAAATTTAGTCAATCAACATCCTTAAGTAATCGTGCCTCTCGCATCCTGCCTCACTAAGAGCTTATCACTGAGTAGGGCAAGGTTCTGATAACCAATGCCCCTGGCCTTGCTACCTCCTCCACTAGGACATCTTTTCCCAGTCCCAGAACCATTCCTGAAACATTGTTACAAGCACAGCTGAAGACCAGGTTTTACAGAAGGGCTTGTCCCAAGGCCATTTTTTTACACTGAACCAAATTCTGGTTTCCTGCTTCTTCCTGCCACTGGATTTAAGGAACAATATTCAGAAGATTTAAATCATTCTCTAATATGCCCAATCTTTCAGTTTTTAAAGTCTACTTTTATGATCTGCTCCCTGCATAGACATCCAACTTTTGTGGGTTCCTTTTTAGGGTAGAGAATACCAAATGATAAATTCAAAATTAAGAATGAGGCTTTACTAATCCCCCCAAAACAGAGGCTGAATGTTCTCTGTGCTATGTGGATGTGAACACACAATAAGGGGGGCAGGAAAGAATATAAGTTCATTGGATCAGACAAAGGGGAATGAAGGGCAGGGAGTGGCAAGGGGAACAGGAAAGACAGTAGAACGAATCCGACATCACTTTCCTATGTTCATATATGAATACACGACCAGAGAAACTCCACATCATGAACAACCAAAAGAATGTATAAAATGTCAAAATATACTCTACTGTTATATTTATCTAAAAAGAACAAATTTTTAAACAGCAAGGGGAAAAAAAAAAAAGATCAAGACTTAAAGGAACTGGGTGCAGTGGTACATGCCTGCAATCCCAGCTATTTAGGAGACTCAGGCAGAGGCCCAGATGGGAGGATCACAAGTTAGAGGTCAGCCTCAGCAGCTTAACAAGACCCTTAGCAACTCAGCAAGATCCTGTCTCAAAACAAAAAAATATAAGGGGTTGGGGATGTAGCTTGGTGGTAGAGCATCCCTGGGTTCAATTTCCAGTGTGGCACAACAAAGAACAAAGTTATGTATAGAAGGGGTGGTGGAACCCAAGAAGCCCAAAGCCTGAGCTCTGTAAGTGTCATGCTAAACCCTCCACTATCCATACAATGAACCAATTGAATTGAACCCCAACTTTACACCTCACAAGCTGTTTTAAGTTAGGTATTTTTCTAAGTTTCTTTTTTCTTTTTCTTTTTTCTATTATTCCCATAAAATGGGAATAATACCTTCTACCTTGGAGGACTGCTGTGAGAATTAAAGGAGACTCCTGAACTTCGAATTTCCACGAATGGGAACAAAGCTCATTTGCTGCGTAATGCGTCCCAAGTCAGGCCACTGAAAATCTTTGTAGGGCTATGTCGAAGTTCCGAGCCGCACACATGGGACGTGCTGTAGAGCATGCAGCATGCCCTCTAAAAGATGCCTGGCCGGCCAGGACTCGGATTCAGGGCTTCAGATTTCTTCTTGTGGGAAAAGTTGAAGAGAATAAGGTAACAATTGCTATTGGGCTGCCTGAGCTTCACAGAGGACTGAGAAACATCTGCCAACTGCTGGTCCTCCAGGTTCAAGGTAAGGTGTGCACAGCTAGCCTCTTGAATTCCTACAATACCTAGTGTGAATTTTACTATGTTTTAGTATGAATTAATCAGGGTGCCCCATACTGGGAACTTTTCCAAAGTGGCATACTCATTCGTTTTGATGGTAGAACACACACGAGTATTGACAGCAACAGCACACTCACAATGTTGTGCAGCCAACACTATTACCCAGTGAGAAGACATTTTCACCACCCCAAAAGAAACCCTCTGCCCATGAGGCAGCCAGTCCTCATTTTCTTATTCCCCTTGAAACTTTAAAATCTGTTTTCTATCTCTGGATTTGCAGACTCTGGATATTTTTGCATACATGGAATAATGCCATGTGTGGCCTTTCTACCGGGCTTCTTTCACTCAGCACATTTTCAGGGTCCCTCCGTGTTGCAGTGTTCATCACTGCTTCATTCTTTTCATTGCTAAATAATATTCCATTATACAGATGGATCATATTTCGCTTTTCTGATAATTAGCTGCTGAATATGTGGGCTGTTTCCACTTCTTGGCTATGATATGTGTTCAAGATTGTATGTGGGCCTAGGTTTTATTTCTCTTGAGTAGGTATCTAAGGGGAGGGACTACTGGATCACATGGTAACTATGTTTAAACTTTAAGGAACTGGAAGGCTGCTTTCCAACATGGCTGCTCCGTTTTCCATTTTCATCAACAATGCACAAGGCTTCCGATTTCTCTTTGCCAACCCTTGTTATTGTCTGTCTTAATTATAGCCACTGTTGGTGTGAAGTGGTTGTCCTGTAAACCACAAGGATTGGCATTTCCCTAACGATGTTGAGTATCTTTTCATGTGCTTGTTGGCATCTCTGCTTTTAACAATTTTGTTAAGTTATCTGGAAGAGGAAAGAGTACCTGAGGAAGTATTCACTCCCAAATAACTATAGTCCAAAAACTTCAGTACCCCACCTGTGAATCTACCTAATGCCCTATCAGAACTGCACCCCCATGTGTACCACTGCATGCTGGGGAATACGTCTGGTGAGGTCAGACCAGAACCCACTCCCTTCATGATTCCAACCATGTTCTGTCTCAGGGGTGTCCCTCTCCCCTTTACTTAGCTGTCGTTCTACCTGTCACAGGACATGTCCCTTTGTTGTTTCCCATGCATCTAACCAGAGCCACTTCTTGTTGGTGTATTCTAAATTCCCTCCTTTGCGTGTTGCAACTCAGTGCTTTTATTTCTGATTCTTAATTTCAGATCCAGCATAGTACTATGAACAGAATAAGAATTCCACATCCATTTGTAAGAACATGTAAGGAGCTCTGGTGACAAGAATGGTGGCAGGGGCTAAGGCAGAGTCCCTTGGGTCCTTTGCACACCTGCCTGGCTGAATGTTCTGTGGCTGTGGCTGACAGCAGGAGAACGAGGGTGCCTACACCCTCGCCTTCCTGAGTTAAGACTCATAACATTCTTTAAGAAGTGAATGATCAATTTAATTGTGAAAACCAGACTTAAATGAGATAGTTTTCTGTTTGTACACTCAAAATTCAAGGATTCTGGGGACAGGAGAGTATGAAGTATAATGAAAATCAGGGAATGATGTTTCAGATTTATATTTAAGAGGAGCTCACCAAGCAATGTGGAAGCATTAAATGTTGAACTGACTAATCTCACTCTGACAACTTAGCTTTTATATATATGGTCTTCACTAATTATAGTACCACATGGGTACACAGTTGGTTCAAAGCTGAGGGGTGCTTTTCTTATAACAACTTCAGTAGAATGCAATTTGTAATACAGAACATCTTCAATTTTTTAGAAACTTACACATACTTAAAACAATTTGCCTATATGATATATAGGCTTACATGGAATGTGCAAAAACTGACTAAAAGTTATACAGTTAGAGATTAAAAGCCTATTTTTCATTACAATTATTATAGCTAAGATCCTTCCTGCTACAAAAAGGGAAAAAGATGTACTGGGTGAGTGAGCAACAGTCACCTAAAAGTTGAGACATGAAAAGTCACTTGCATGGTTTAAATACATTTATCTTATGGGTATTCCAGGAAAAAAAAACACATTATTTTCCAAATCCCTGACTAAAATGACACAATTAAAAAGGTGGAATAAATGGTCATGCTATAAACGCTAAGTAAAAATGATACAATCTTTACTACATCTGAGGAAAACCCACAACACAGACTTAAGCTTGCGTGAGTCATTATATGATGATTCTCTATTTAACAAAAATCTTTTCTTTTTCTGAGCTATGACTGACAGGCTAGTCTGCCATACAATAAAAAATATCAGAAAAGTATCTTTTGACATATAGAAAATTAAGTTGGCATAATAGGCCCCATAGCTGGCAGGCTGCCTGTGATCAAATTAACCAGCCATAACAGCTGGATGACCTCAGCAATTACTCTCTTTGAACCCCAGTTTCCACATCTGTAGAATGGAAATGATCATAATAGTGTGAATCTCATAGGGCTGTCCTGATGATTTCAGGAGCTAACATTTGTAAGGTGCTTAGAACAGCAGCGACATGTAGCAGGCACTGTTAAGGAGGTAAAATAAACCCCAAGTGCTTCTTTCCTACATTTGTGGGAAGGATTTTAATCTCTTTAAATAAGCCTAACCTGTAACTAAAAGATCAAGTGATTTTGGCCAGTAGTAATTGCTGTGGCTTAGCACTGTCACTGGCTCTGGTATGAATTCTTTATTTTTACTGAGATCTTAGGAACATATTTGTAATAGTTTTATGAATTAGCAATATTTCTTTAAAAATATTTTTAGAGAAAAATTCTCTTTGCTCTTGTTTTTAAGACCAAAGAGTGTCCAGGTTGGAATTTGAATATCAACAAGACAAAACTATAGTAAATTTTTTTTAAAGCTGCAATACCTATAAACATCCTGTCAAGTGCAAAAAAAGCCCATGATATTCTAGATTACCTGATGGTGAGATGATAAAATCTGTTTGTTCTGTGCCCAATTTAGGAAGCTGACCCAACAATTAAATGTGATTCAAAATAATAGAATACCTGAATAACCTGGAGCAAAATAACAGCCTAAATTCATGCAATGGTGAGTTGTAAAAAACTCAAACAAATTTATAAATTCCCCCAAGAAAGTCTGTTATTTTTTTTTGAGAAATAAATGAGAACAACCTTTATTTTTCTCTACTATAAGGATGAAAAGACTGGCTCCAAGTTTTTTTTTTTTTTTTCAAATATTTTGCCAAAACATTTTTCCCTGACCATTTCTGTTTTCCCTTTCAACCTTTTTTTCAATATTTTCTGAGTTTTAAAAAATAAACTCTGCTTGATTTAGGGACAAAATTGGAAGTTTGCTCAAATTTCAGCTCCCTTCTTGAAACAAGTGCTGCTAAGTCAGCATGCTGCCCCAGCTGAACCCAGTGCATGCACTGGTCAAGAATCGGGTGTGGGCTGGGGGTGCAGTTCAGGGGCAGAGCACTTGCCTGGTGTGTGCAAGGCCCTGGGTTTCCTACCCAGCGCCAACACATACGGACCTGTGTGTGACTACAGGAACACACCTGACAACTGTAGAGTCGTACATATCTGACCCTGTGACTTCATTATTTAATAATCAAAGTGGATGAAAATATTTTACCTGCCAAAATCTGCCTACAGAACTCTGGATTTGGTTTTCCTTCTGTTCCTCCCAACAGGGCTCAGTGGTTAGGGACCTGAGTTTCTTATCTGACTGTGGTTGTTAGGATCATGTTGCTAATGCCTGTTAAATCTGGATACTTAGGTGAGTTGGAAACTGCTTTTTCTTTGGAGAAGAGGATGTCAAAACCCTCACATGATCGCTCATATTTAAGAACTCTATGACACAAGATTCTTCCACCATCCTGGTAAGGGGTAAGGGCCTGTAAAGGACTAGATTGTAGATTTTTGGCCTTGTGGGCCAGACGTCTCTGTTGCAACCCCTCAACTCTGCCTTCATGACCTGAAAGCAACCACAGCCAATACATAAACCAATGGGTGTGGTCGGGTTCCAGTAGAACTTTAGACTCAGGTGCTGACCAAACCCAGCTATGTTTGTTTTATCCTTCAGTTAAGGTGGGATTGGTAAAAAGTGATCCTCTGGCAAAATGAATTTGAACAAGCCTTACAAATATATGCTAATTATTGTCCAGTAATTGAGAGCACTCAGCATAAAAATAATCAGAGTTTGGTATTTCTCTTAAATCATCAATGTTTTTCCATTATTTTCAAATATAGGTGAAATAAAGCAATGGCACATTTTTCGAAAGAGATTAGATTCTATTCATAAAGAACTTTCATTATAAGGCAATGAGGTCTGGGGAGGATGAAATATATACCTGGAAGCTTAATAGATAAATCTGTCATTATTTCTTAAGTTTAGACAATTAGAGTAACTTGCAAATTTTGCATATTTAAATGTTAATTTTTTTAAGGTGCTGGGGATGGAACCAAGGCTCTCATGTATGTTAAGCACGTGCTTTACCATTGAGCACAACTCCAGTCCTACTTCTTACCCCTTTGTAAGAAATAAAAAATATTATTTATCAGGAAATCAGAGAAGATCCCTCATTACTAGACCTTTCTCCTTTTATTTCTTGGTGACTTTCAGTGGCAAAACTTCTACAGTCTCCATAGATGGAAGAGAACAAAAAAAATAACATAACAAAACCCTAATAGAAAGAATCCTTCATGAATGAGACTCAAGAGACACAAACCAGGTGCAGTGGCACATGCCTGTAATCCAGTGACTCGGAGTTGAGGGAGGAGGATCACAAGTTCCAGGTCAGCCTAAGCAAGTCAGTGAGACCCTCAGCAACTTAAAAAGATCCTGTCTCAAAATAAAACAAAACGGGCTGGGAACATGGTTCAGTGGTAAAGTGCTCCTGGGCTCAATCACCAGTATCAAAAAATAAAATGAGGACCAAGATTAGACCCTCAAGAACTTCATACAAAGAGATTGCATTTCTTCAAAGACAATGAAAAGGCTGGTGGGCACAGTGGCTTATGCCTGTAGTCCCAGAGGCTCCGGAGGCTGAAGCAGGAGGATATAGAGTTCAAAGCCAGCTGCAGCAAAAAAAGTGAGGCACTAAGCAACTCAGTGAGACCCTGTCTCTAAATAAAATACAAAATAGTGTTGGGGATTTGGGCTTAGTGGTTGAGTGCCCCTGAGTTCAATCCACAGTATCCCCGCCCCCCAAAAAAGAACATGAAAAGATGTTTCATATCATTGGTCACTAGGGAAATGAGAATGAAAACCAAAATGAGATAATTCTTCACATTCACTAGGAAAACTATAATAGAAACAAACAAAAACAAAATCACAGAGAGTAACAAGTGTTGGCAAGAATGTGGAGACACTGGAACCTCCCTATACTGCTGGTGGGAATATAAATGGCAGTTATTCAAAAATTTCAATTTCACGTTACCACAAGAGCCAGCAAATCCTCGAGAAGGAAAAGCGTGCACACAAAATTTGTACATGAATGTTCACAGCAGTATTTTTTTTTTTGGAACCACGGATTGAACTCAGGAACACTTGGCCACTGAGCCACATCCCCAGCCCTATTTTGTATTTTATTTAGAGACAGGGTCTCACTGAGTTGCTTAGGGCCTCGCTAAGTTGCTGAGGCTGGCTTTGAACTTGAGATCCTCCTGACTCAGCCTCCCAAGTTGCTTGGATTACAGGGGTGCGCCACCGCGCCCGGCCACAGCAGTATTATTTTTAATAGCCAAAAGGTGGAAACACTCAAATGCCCATCAACCAATAACTATGTAGACAAGATGTGCTGTGATCGACACAGATTGTGTATCTCTTACCAGAAATGCTCAGGACCAGAAGTGTCTTGGATTTCAGATATTTTAGCATTTGTATGGACCCAAGTCTAAACATTAAATTCATTATGTTTCATATATATTACATACATAGGCTGAAGATAATTTTATACAATATTTCTAGTGTGCCTGCATTTTGATTGTGACCTGTCACACGAGGTCAGGAGTGGAATTTTCCCTGTGTAAAATCATGTTGGCACTAATGAAATTTTATATTTTGGAACATTTTGGATTTTCAGATTAGGGATATTCAATCTGAACAATGGAATATTATTTACTCATAAGAAGAAATGAAGTATTGATAGAAAATTTACAGTAATGACTGCCAGTCACTGAAATAAACTCAATGGAACCAGCAATCAGAAAATAGAAATTTAAAAATACCACTTACAACAGGACAAAAAAAAACACCATAAGTATCCAAGGTGAATTTATAAAAATGTGTAATACTTTCAATAAAAAATACAAAATAGTGCAGACAGAAGTTAAAATGTCTCACATAAAGGTTGTACCATTGTCATGGATTAGAAGATTCAATATCAAGATATTAATTCTCTATAAATTTGATGTATTCCTAATCAAAATCCCAGGAGACTTTTTAAAGTGGAAATTGACAAGATGATTCTAAACATATATGTAAATGCAAAAATTCTAGAATGGCCAAGACAATCTGGAAGAGAACAATCTGAAGAACTTAGAGTACTAGATACCAAGGTGTATAATGTGGCCATAGTAATCAGACACTGTGGTGTTGGTTAGGGACAGCAAAGTGTCCCAGTCACCACCCAGTCGACCTATTACAAAGATGAATAACTGGAAGAGGAACTGACTGAAAAGATGAAAGTGCAGTAAGAAATGAAGAACGGCAACACTTAGCCAAACATCAGGGGAGTTGTGGGGAAGCGCTGGACTGGGAATGTTGGTGCTGCCACTGTCAGAGCGATGCTAGACGTGAGCCACAGGTGAAGCCCCCAAACAGTAACCTAACAGAAGACAGTGGCTGTGATGAAAAGGATGAAGACGTTTCAGAGAAAACAAGGCCAGCAAAAATGCCCTTCCCATTAAAGAACTCCTGCCAAGATTTCCCAACACTGAAATCACAAAGTATAAAATGTGGGAAACTGATTATGATATTGGGAAATACCTATTTGGTCACTGTCCAGTTTCCTAACATGCAGCTCCAAAAATCCCCAATCTGTCTCTGGAGTTACGTGTTTTGTATGCTCATGAGTTGACTTTTGGCTGGGGGCTCCTGGATCCCCTCAAGGTGGGGGGTGGTTGCTAGGACAATTGCAACAATTTCAACCCCTTCTCTAAGAATGTAGAAGGTCTGGGCTCAGGAGCTTCCAACAGCTGCACACACAGAGGTTCCTGCAAGGCAGCGCATCCAGGGAGGGTGTGGAAGCGCCTCACTTCTTCCTGTTCAACCTTGCCTTAAGCGTGTCTTCATCTGTATCCTCTGTAATATCCTTTACAATAAACCGGTAATAAGTATTTCCGGGTTCCGTGAGTCACTCTAGCAAATTAGTCAAACCCCAGGAGGAGGTAGTGGGGACTCCAATTTATAGTCAACAGGTCAGAGAACGGGTAACAACTTATTACTTGTACCTGGCTCTGAAGTGGGGGATTGAGCCCTCAACCAGTGGGATCTGTCACTATCTCCAGGTAGATAATGACAGAATTGAATTGAGTTCACTGCAGAATTGCTTGCTTGATGTGTAGGGTTTGGTCACATAAGTGTTCTGTGCTGGGAGACAGTGGAAATTGAGTTGATTTGTTGATTTTTTCCTATATGTCTAGACTAATCCAAACTTAGAGCATGACACTCTGCTAAAGCAAAGAGAAAAGGTTCACTCCATGATCCAAGCTGTATGATAAACTTGATAAACTTTTTACCAATAAAAGCACTTTAATTCACAGGTTTCTAATTATTATAGTGTGCTAATATTAGTCCTATTATTTTTCACTTTCCTAAACATTCATAAATAAGAATGTTTTAAATATTCTGACAAACATTTTTAAAGGTCACAAAATAGTCATAACTTTCTCTATTAAACATCGAGATGACAACAAGGTTTCAACTTGCAGAGTTATTGTTATGGTCTTATTACAATGAAAAGCAAGACTGCTGTATTTAAAGCTAAGAAGGTAAGTGTGCCATTTGAGAAATTAGAAAAAGAGTAAGGTAATCTCAAAGACAGAGAGGAAATGAAACAGAAAGCAAAGATACGTGGAGAGAACTGAACAGTTATCTCAAGAATAATCAAGGAAAGAGCTGGGGTGCAGCTCAGGGGCAGAGCACTTGCCTAGGATGTGTGAAGCCCTGAGTTCCATTCCAAGTTTAAAAAAAAAATCAAGGAAAAGTGCATATTTTTACAAACTCACATCATCTGCTTTATAGAAGAGACTAATGCTGGTGAGAAAAATTGCTATTGTTCTGAAATTCCCAAGGAATGGACAGCATGTGAACTGGCAACTAGGGGTATCTTCAGTCCTTGATACTCCAGATGCCACAAGGCACATGGCCTCATCCATCTTCAGGCTGTGGCCATCGTCCTTTACGCCTGGCCAGCCCACTAACAAAGCTGAAGTGCACCTCAAGGTTGCACCACAAGTGGCAGCAGCAATGCAGGGCCCTGACTTTCACGAGCAGCTCTGGGGTGGCAGGTGGCCCACCCTGGCAGTCTGGGGGTGGTGGTGAGTAAAATGCACCTGGCCTCCCTCCTTGATCCTCCCTGGGCTCCAGCTGGGCAGGGTATGCTCTCCAAACCAGGTGGCACAGAAGCCTGACCACCTCCAGGGCACCGGCCTCTGCAACCCTTGCTCTACCTTGTCTGCCTGGGAAGCACTCTGCTAGGGACAAGTGACCCCCGGCAGTTGCCCCTGCAGATTATTTCTTATCCCCTAAAGTTGGTGATCTTCAAGTGTACCCTGGGACCTGCAGCCCTGCCATGGGAAAATTCATCCAGGGGCTGCTGAGGATGAAGTGAGGCAATGGACAGACAGCTTCTGTGTGGACAAAAGCTAAGCAGGATTTCTAGGAGGGGGTTGGGGAGAGGGGGGGAGAGAGAGAGAGAGAGAGAGAGAGTGAGAGAGAGTGTGTGTGTGTGTGTGTGTGTGTGTGAGTGTGTGTGAGTGTATGTGTGTTTGTGTGTGTGTGGTGACTCTGGGATTTCCATTCTCCTTGACTCCCTGACACCTGGTGGTCATGGTCAAGACCCTAGTGAAAACGTTTCCATAGACACTGGTCATTGTCAATCACTACACTACACACTGGCCCCACTCTACCATTAACAACAACCTCACATTCCTTCTTGAAAAGATCCCCATTGTGGGATCCCCAAATTCTTCCATTTCAGTGACTCCTTGTCAGCTGGCTCCTTCCTCTTCCCCTCGCTTAGTGAAGTGCTCTGGAGTTCCAAGGTGAAGAAGTCAGAGGTACTGGTGATCCGGGGGGCAAGCCCCTTCACCCTGGACCTTCCCTGTTGGAGCCCAAAGGAGCCCACTCCACGCCCAGGGCTGCAGTGAGAACTGAACGCCAGCGCTCCACTCGCTGTTCCTGCTACCGTGTGAACGAGGCAGTCTTGGACCACTCACAGGAAAAAGGAGCTTTAACAACCATAGGCACACTGCGTGAGGACACTCGTGCTCCAGGGAAAGACTGGAGAGACACAGCAGCGGCAGGTGGCTGCAGCAGGTGGGTAGCTTGGGGAGGAACGTTTCTCATTTTCTCTATCCCCTGACTTTCCATCACACGGCTGTAGGGGTCACAAGTGAAAGCGGCTGCTAACCTGGCCCTGCAGACTCCCCAGCCGGGAGGAAGACCTGAGGAGGAGAGAGGCGGGCACTGGGAAGATGCATGCTCATGGTGACAAGTACCCAGGGGCTTGGGAAAAGCCCCAAGGTGGAGAACACCAGAGCTGCCCAGTGCCCCGCTACCTCTGTGCCTGGATTCCTGCTTCCACACAGGGGCAGACCGGGAAGGACGGCGGTGGCCTTCTGGAGGAAGCGATGCATACCCTAGCTCATGTGGGAGAAAAGTGTCCTTCCAACCAGACACCCGCAAAGCCCAGAAGCACAACGTCCTGCCATAGAGGGACGCCGGTGTATTTTCTTTCCTTTCCTTTCCTTTCATTAAAAGTTGCTGAAACCAGACCCTTCATGCCAGAGATGCCTGATGTGGGGGTCATCACCAGCCATCTCCTAACAGCTGTGTCCTCTCCTCCCCTGCATTCCTTGGCTAACCATGCCAGGGAAGGCTTTCTGGCAGCGGGGCATGGGTGTGTGATCTAAACTGGGCTGCGACCTGAGGGCTGGGGCTTCTGGGCAAAGGCTTCCTCCTTTATAAGAGTACATCTGAGAAGAAATTCCCTTTCCTCCCTTTGGAAACTATGGAAGAGAGATGTGACGGTCAGCCTGGCAGCCATCTTGGTACCATCAGGAAATGGGCATGCAGACAAGAAGAAAGAGATAAGAACCCTAGGTTCTTCAGATTAACTGGGAACCTGTTACTCCTAGCCTTATGTGGAATAAGCAGCATGCTGTTGTTTAAATCACTGTTGGCTGTATATTTTGCTACTTTTAGGCAAAAGCATCCTAAATTACTGACATAGTGATGTGTGAGCTAATGTCAGATGGGATGTCTGAATGGGAATATCTACAGGTAGAAATCAACATGGTAGTGCTCAGCTCTGCCCTACCAGGGGACTTCAATCCAAAAGACAGAGTGAATGAAAGTTTGTGACATAAGATTCATAATCAAGCTATGAGCATCAGTACTGAAAGGCAGTAATAAACACACAATAAAATCTTCTTATAAGAAAAATAGTCTACCTTTGGTCATTTTTAAAAAATTAATTGTTCACTGCTCTTCCATACAGGGAATTTAAACAGATGTAAGATGGTATTTTAGTCTAAAATTTTTGTAACAATGAAATGAAAACTTGCTTGTCAAAAGAAGTTAATGTTAGCCTCCCCACCAACATCTCTCACTGAGGTAGCATTTTATCATGGACTTGCTGTAACTCAGTAGAAAGCTAATAACTATGAGACAGTGCATATACACAAAAGGATATCTTAAAACAAAATAAAACTTGAAGTAAAAGTTATTTCCATTCCCTCTGAATAAAACATATCCACATAAAGAAACTTTGCCATCGAAACATATTTTCCTTACTGAAACTGGAGTTTCAAGCCCATGTGTATAACAACATTGTTGCTGTGGAAATAGTTGATTCAACATTATGAAGTCAGAGCTGAATAAAGTAAGGTGTGGAGCAGAAGTCTATTTAAACAGTGGCAAGGCCCATAAAACATTGAAAAGGCAGCCTGAATGGCAGTGAGTCAGAGCGCCATATGTTTTAATGCAAGGGTCACACTTTTTTCCCCTGATGACACAAATGGGACGTTTCTTATTAATTCTGTCCTACGTTTGGAACCTTGTAATCAGCCCAGGTACTCCCCAGACGTCCTAGGTTTCGCTCTGCCATCCACGTGGGGCTGTCTGCGTGTTATTAAACTGAGGGTGCCTGGAGCAGTTCCTGCAGGTCAGTCCTCCTCAGAACTCGCCCAAGTTACAGACCACAGCGCACAACTCAGAATGGTCACACACACTGTTATAGTGACCTGCTCATGGGACAGCAGTGCTGCAGGCAGGCAGCCTACCTTTCAGTTATAGCTTTTGGAAGTGACCAGAAAACGTGAACCCAGATGGACCTCCTGCCCAGCTGCCCCCACATACTGTCATGGAGCCTCTGACTCCTGGCCTTTGATGGGTCAGCCTGGGTTGTGCAACAACCCTGAAAGCCCTTAAGACATGCGGCTGCAGCACACTACGTGGAGTTGACTTTGTGACACTAGCCTCCTTCGCTTCTTTTCCCCTTGTTTTAATACGAGACACTTCTTCAAACTCACAGACCCACTCTTTCCTATCCTTTCTGTCTGGTTTTTTGAATGATCCCAATTACAACACATTTTGAAGGCTGCAAGCTTACCCTTCATATAATAAAATGCATACAACAGGTTTAAAAATGAGGGCCATGTTCAGGGCTATAAAAAAAGGAGCTTTCCTGGCAGGAGATGGCAACAGTGAAGTGGCTCTGTAAACAGAAACCCAGCTTTTCCCCATGGCCGTGCTGCCCAGGGTGTGGCCGCCCTCTGCGCCTGCACAGGAGATCAATTCATACTAGCAAAACCGGAAAAGTCACAACTGAAAGCAGCCGTAGAGCGGCAAGAGCCAAGAGTGCCACGCAGAGCTGGGTTTCCTAGGAGGTGACTCAGGACACACTCCTGCCCAGGCGCAGCGACTCACCCACCTCCTGCGGTTCAGAATGTAGGTCAGGCTCCCTTGGCCTGCAACCTCAGGGACCAGGGTGAGAGACCAGAGGCAGGAGCCAGGATCCTGGGGCTGCCAGGAAGCCCCTCTGCTCCACCCTAGGTTCTGGGCCTGGCCTGTCCCCGACTAAGCCTTCACTCCCACCGGCCATGGAGTACCCACTGGCCACCTTGGGCCTACTCATCAGGGTGCCCAGGATGTCGAGTTAGGTTTCTGAAAAATGGATGGTCAGCTCACCCAGGTCAGTTGACACTGGAGACCCAGTGGCAATCTCCCCGATCTTGGCCACTCCATCATAGTAGGCTTTTCCTGCGAGGATCATAGCTAGACAGCAAAGGGGACAAACAAAATTGTCACTTAGACAAGGGAAGTAGGTATTGACACAGGTTTTCTTTCAAACATCCCTAGGTCCCTCCTGGCTATGGCAAGTGGGGCTTGAAGGTGGGACTCATGACTGATGGCTGTGCTGGTGGAGGCCACCCACAGCAGAGCCCCATCAGATCCTCACCTGGGACCAGCCCTGATGCGGGAAGTCCAAAGGCCCTGGCTACTCCTGGCACCAGTTCCAGAGAGGATCTGCTCATGACACCCAATCAGGGCTGGGAACACATCTACTCCAGCAAAAGCCCTTTCCCCAGATGGCTATTCCACAGCACTACAGGTCAGCAACATTACCAGGTAGGAGGACTCGGGTGGGGTAGTTTAGGAACTTGGTCCTTTGATGTACATTTTTTTTCTATGGAAAAAGACATTTGGAATCACAAACAACCAGCATATTTGTTACCAGGGGAAATCTATGAAATTTGAAATGTATTAGCATCCCCAAAAAAACCCCAGAATTATCCAGGGTGAAAGAAACGACACAGAATGCTTCCCCCCACTCCTTTTTTGGCAGAGATAGAAAAATGTTTATTGCTATATAAGTTGGGTTCTAATTATTTTTAAAATGTTTGCCCCTTTAAACTGATTCTGAAGTCTAAATTATGACTCCATGACTTTGGGGGACAAGTTGCACAACCTTTCTGAAATGGAGGCTGTTCATCTAGAAAATGTCTAATAATGAGACTGTAAGATGAAAAAAATGGCAGCTGCTAACTGGGCACAGTGGCCCACACCTGTAATTTCAATTACTCAGGAGGCTGAGGCAGGAGGATCCCAAGTCTGAAATCAGCCTGGGCAACTCAGTAACACAATCTTGAAATAAAAAATTTTTCGAAGGGCTAGGCAGGTAAATCAGTGGTAGAGCTGAGTTCAATCTTTAGTACACAGGAGGGGAAAAAAAGGAGCTGCTGACGGCAGTTACTGCAAGTGCAGCCTGAGGAGAATGAAGGTGTTGGACCACCAGCCATGCAACAAGAGCTTGCCTACTCAGTGTGATTTTGGAGAAGATCATTTATTTTATTTTACCCAAAGATTAGTTTCACACACAGAAACTGGTTTCTCATGTAGCTTTGGATCTGGCAGGATTTTGGAAACAAAAGGACCCCTTGTCCAGTCACTGCCTTTACCAAGGATGCACCAGTTGCTTTGTCACACTTCATAACAAGCACGTTCTTAAAAACTGGATTTTATATTTTTTTAAAATTTTATTTATTTATTTATTTTTGTGGTGCTGGGGATTGAACCCAGGGCCTTGTGCTTGTGAAGCAAGCACTCTACCAACTGAGCTAGATCCCCAGCCCAAAAAGTGGATTTTAAAGGGAAGCATGAAAAAAGGTAAGAGGGGGAGGAGAGTTATGCCATGTCCAGCTGAAGGTAGGCCGAAATAAACAAACAACTTGATTTTATGACAAATTTATCTATTTCAGCATTTAAAATTTAAAAATTTTAAGTTATGGCATTCACTGTGTCTGTTTAGAAGTTCAGGAAATGCCGTGTTCTGCTGTACTATTTTTTTATATGGCTGGGGATAACCTTAAAGTATAATTATAAAAAGAACAATAGCAGTTACCATTTATGTAGACTTTTCAAGCCATTGCTTGGTTTATCTTCCCTATAATGTTAAGACAGAGGCTGCAGTGTTATCAGCCTCTTCTGCAAAGGAAGTGGAGTGGAGATATTCTGGGATGTCCCCAAAGTCAGTGGTGAGTCAATGGCAGTGCACACAACTCCAACTTCACTTCCTCAGTTGAAATTGTGGTGCTTTTTGACTCTCTGGTCTTAGCTGGAACTGAAAAAACAGTGATGCACCTCAAAACAAGGTGTGCAACCAGTAAACTGTCAAGTTAATGTATGTATTTTATTTTATTTGATACTGCGGATTGAACCCGGGGCACTTGACCACTGAGCCACATCCCCTGTCCTATTTTGTATTTTATTTAGAGATAGAGTCTCACTGAGTTGTTTAGGACTTAAGTTGCTGAGACTGGCTTTGAACTCGTGATCCTTCTGCCTCAGCCTCCTGAGCTGCTGGGATTATAGGCGTGCGCCATTGCGCCCGGCTAATGTATGTATTTTAGAATGGGGATTTTAAATTGTGAAATACTGATAAGCTGAAAAGCCAATTAGTGGGAGAATGGCATGCAGGATTACACAATACTTAAACAAAATTTCTGGTTTGCATTCCCACATTAAATTGAAAAATTTCACTAACTGTTGACTTCATTTAAAACCATGTAACCTTCTCAGTCTTGAAAAATACATTAGCTTTTACAATAAAATTAACTTTAAAATTAAATAACTTGCCAGGCACAGTGGCACATGCCTATAATCCCTGCAGCTTGGGAGACTGAGGCAGAAGGATCATAAGTGCAAAGCCAGCCTCAGCAACTTAGTGAGGTCCTAAGCAACTCAGCAAGATCCTGTTTCTAAATAAAATATTAAAGAGGGCTTGGGATGTGGCTGCTTGGTGATTAAGCACCCCTTGGTTTAATCCCCGGTACCAAAAAAAAAAAAAAAAAAAAAAGTTCACACACACCCACATAAATAATACCTATCCAGATAATGATATTTTAATAATTTTGCTCCCCATTTGGGAACACAATTCTTATTGTGTTTCTACTACTTATTGTTTAAGGAATAAAGCATATCAGTTCTACTTTAGTGGCTGGTAAGCTACTTAATCAATCTAGATAAATCTACATACATACCTGTACCAGATAACTTTTCCTTAAAATAGTTTTGTTGGGTTACTGCTCTGCTCAAAGCCTTCAATGGCTTCCCTCAGCCAGTAGGGAAAAGCTCTGCTCCCTGAAGAGCATGGTAGATTTTTATAGTAATGGCCTTCAATGAACCATACCTCCCAGAATTCCATCTGTATGGTTCCCACCTACACTGAGGGGTAGTTTAGCTATGTGACTTGCTTTGGCCAATGTGGCATCAGCAAGCACCCAGGATACTTGACTAGTGCTAGGTATTGGGGCTTATACTCTTGGGACATCACCACTGTGGTTTGAGTGTCTCACTGAAGGGGAAAGACCTCGTGAGGAGAGGGCTAGCCCAGTTCCCAGCCTTGGATCTGGGGCCCAGCAGACTGCAGCTGCAGAAGTGAGCCCCAGGTGTCCCGAGAACTGCTCTGCATTTACAGAAGAAATAATAAACTGCTGTCTAAGCCACCAAGTCTTAGGGCAGCTTGTTGTACAGAAACAGGTGATATGATGCATTCAAATGCATATAAAAGCCAGCCCCTTCCACCAGCTCCCCATCGGCCTCACCAAGGCCAGCACAGATCCCGGGGTTTGGTTTGGATGCCTTTCTTTCTGTCTGAAGCAGGGAGTGCCTGCTGAAACTCAACATCTGTCAGACAGCTCAGCTCCTGCGGGCCCTCCTGCCTGCTCCAGTCCACACCAGCCCCCTCTGTCAGACTCCTGTGACATCGGTCTCTACCCGTCTTAAGTCATTCAATGTTCTCCACCTTATAATCTGTTGACTTGCACATGTGGCTGGCACCCTCAACTGTACTCCAAATTCCTACCAAGGACTTTATAAATGTATTTAGATTTCTCAGTGGCTTTGGCAAAACTATGGCCAGATGGACTGTAGAAACTCTGGGAATGCTTATGAATTCCAGAATAATCTCCAGGAGGTATTAAAGTGAAAAGCCTTGTTAGCAAGATGCTAAGCTATGGCCACTCACTGACTCACCTTGTAAGTCTGCCTCAGACAGGCAGCTCATGGAAGGAAGGAAGGAAGGAAGGAAGGAAGGAAGGAAGGAAGGAAGGAAAGAAGAAAGAAAGAAAGAAAAATGCACTGCAGGTCACAGTGATCTCTTTCAGGAGGACATCCACAGCAGCGACTCTATGGCCTGTGATTAAGCAATCGCCAAAGGAGAGTCAGCAATGCCAGGCAGTCTCTTGCTCTTCTGAAGGAGGGCCGGTGCTGGGGGCGGGGGTGGGGTGGCTGGAGATTCCAGAGCTGCTGCTTTTCTCGCACAGTGCTAACCCCACACAGTGATAGAGGAAGTAGAGAAGCAGTTTGCTTTTCTGAGAACAGCAACAATGCTCCCTGTCACCCACAGTCCAGCCAGTACATCCCCCTTTCCTGGACTTTACTCTGCTAAGGGACAGGAGACCACAGGTTAATTTTATTTTTTTTTAAATATCAACAGGTGTGGTGGGGTGTGGCGGAAGAAAGAAGGAAGGGATCAGTAAAAGTCACTTGATCTGAAGTGACTGAAACTCGATCTGAAGACTTCTTCAGATTTAAACCACTGGAAAGTAAAAATTTTTACTTATGCTTCATGATGAACTTAGTGAACCAGGGGGGATGGTGAACCTGGAGTCTGGATATTTGGGATGGGTGGGTAACACCTGCCATATAAGGAGAAGGGTCTTCACCCGTGTCAGAATCTGGTGATTGTTAGCTCCTTAAGGTCTTAAGGCTATTATGCATGAATTAGAATAGCATCCACCTTTGAGCAGTGCACAAGCAGCTGCATATCAGTTTTCTCAATGAAACCTTGAGTTTGTGAACAACTCTGGTTCACAGAGAGGCAAATGTCAACACTCAAGTTTATTTTAAAATGAATGAGAATCTTGTTTATTTTGAAATGAGAATCTAAGCCCAAACTCTGTATGTTTTTCCATTTGGACTAAAACTACTAGTTCTCATGTTATTTTTAAAAGTGATACATCTTAAGGGCAAGAAAGTCTTTGATATTAAAAAAAGCAGAAAAATTCCTGTGTGCAGGACACTAACATGCATATGTTTTAAATATGCATCTTATATCTTATATGTTATTAATTCACAGAGAATCTGGTTTAAAAAGGAAAAAACGTGCTGATGGCAATGATGTAAAAGACTGAACCAGGTCAACAAAACATGATTTGAAAGTTAAAATGCACCACACATAGTGGCTGCACTACCACTGAACTCACTCATTTCGAATACACAAACATCATTGTGTACTATTATTGCAAAGTTCTGTAGATTAATTTTGTCATTTAAAGATGTTTTAAACATTCGATGTTAAGCATTTAAAAGTAAAATATTTACTGAGAGCTTTTACACATGCTTTACATTGATCAATTTAGAAAAACAGACTTACCATTAACAGCTTTTTCATAATTTTTTCCTAGGTTTATTAAATTTCGTAGCCCCGGATTAAACTGTTCCATAACATTCTGACAAACAAAACAAACAAACAAAACAAATTAATAAACAGTAGACCAAGCAGTCTTTAGATTTTATCACTGTGTGGCCTAGGACACCTGTGTGTGCGTTACAGTCGCATCCACAGTCTTGAAGGCTGACTTAAAAATCATGAAGAGCCCATATTTTCTTACCTGATGGAACAGGTGGCAAGGTGCATGTAACCCTGGCAGTTCGCCGTCATGCAAGGGCTGCCTAGAACCTACTATAGATGGAGCGAGCAGTGCAGCAGACATTCACAAGCCTGCCCTGCCCCACAGGGACTGGGGGCCCAGAGGCTAAGGTGCACTCTTGGGTGTCAGCGAACTGCTAATGGTTGTCATTCTCGCATGAAGAAATGGGTGTGCTTATTAACCAGCTACCTGAACTTAATTCCTAGCTAAGGGCAATGTTTGGGTTACCCAGGGAATAGAACCTTCCAAGAGATTTTGCTTTTACTTACTCTTCCTAAACCTGAAGGTCAGGCAGCAGATATTCCTGTGGTGTGGACTTCATGAGCCAGAGCCCACAGTCACTGTAGCTGGTTCATCTGTGAACACAGCATTAACCATCCCAAGTGGACCCCTCGAGTCTCACTGCCTCTTCTCCCCAGATATGCACTGTTAGGAGATACCGGGAGGTGAGAACAAAAAACCACCCAACACTCAACAGGGGCAGATTCTTCACGCACTCAGAAGCAGAAGGTTCTCCATTGCTACTGGGAATGGAGAGCACCTGGCGACTGACATTTACCAGGCAGTGACCAGGCTTACGGTGGAAACAGCCCACACCTCGCCTCGGCTTTCCTTATCCCGCCTTACTCCCAGAATGCTTCCAGCCAAGCACTTGTTCTCCTGCATATTGCTGTAGATTTGAATATTTTTGGTTTCTCAATTTTAGACAGTAACTGGCTTCTTCGCACAGTACATGGGGACCTAGCTCTCTGTCCACCCCACTCTCCTTCCCTCAGTCCTTCCTATAAATCACACAGCAATTTTCTGAAGTAAATAGTCAATGTTTGATATAACTTTATAAATATTGGCCACTACTACTTGAGGAATGTACTAAAGATTACGTTTCATTTCTTGGTAAAGCCTTTTTCTTATTTCTGAGATTAATAATTGTCTAATTCTACCCCTGTCTGCCATGCTCAGTTTTCCAGGTACCTATCAAATTCTTCCACATACTTTGTCGGAAAAGGCTTATCAGTATTGTTTCTCAAATATGTAAAACTGTCAGTTAACCTTCCATTCCATTTTTTCCCCCTAGAACCTTCTCCAAGGACTTTGTCCTCCTGTTGTCCTTGCATGCCCTTCTGATTGCCTGGGTTAAGAGCTCTCATTAACTGGATTCACATTTTCCTTTTTCCTCCTTTCTGCTGGAGAATATTCTCTAAAACTGATCTAAAGAATTGTGTGTGAGGTAAATTTGCATCCCCATGTGTCTGAAATTACCTTTATCTTCATTTGTTTGATATTTTGCTGTGTAGAGTATAATAAATAGACTGAACTATCTTCCTTAGATTTTTTTAAAGATCTGGCTCCACTGTCTTTAGCATTCAGGTTTTAAACATTTTTGAAATTTGTCCTTTTTAGATATACATGACAGCAGAGTGTATTTTGACATATTATATATAATGGAGTATAACTTCCCACTCTTGTGGTTGTACATGACATGGATTTACACTGCTCATGTGTTCATTCAGAACACAGGAAAGTTCTGTCCGATTCATTCTACTGGCTTTCCCATTCCCATCCTCCCTGCCTTCCCTTCATTCCCCTTTGCCTAATCCAATGAACTTCTATTCTTCCCTCCCCGGCTCTTACTGTGTGTTAGCATCCACATAGCAGAGAAGACATTAGGCTTCTGGTTTGTGGGGACTGGCTTTTTTCACTTAGCATGATAGTCTCCAGTTCCACTAATTTACCTGCTAATGCCATAATTTCATTCTTTATAGCTGAGTAATATTCCATTGTGTACATTCCCATTTTCTTTATCCATTCATTTGTTGAAGGGCATCTAGGTTGGTTTCATATTTTAGCTTTTGTGAACTGAACTGCTACAAAAATTGATGTGGATGCTGATTTTAAGTCCTTTGAGTATACAGCATCCAGTTTTGCTACTGAGAAGTAATCATTTCTTCTCTATGTGACTTTTCTCTCTTCTTAAAGCTTACTTCTGGAAGCCACCTCTTTATCCCTATGTGGATTTTTTTTTAATGTGGATATTTTTTATGTTTCCATTTATTTTACTGGACACTGGTGGACACTAGCCATATGGAAAATTAGGTCCTCCAAGTCTGGAGAATGTTCCTGTCCTATTTCTTGTCTTTTCATTCTTTCTGGAACTCCGATGATGATTTTATGCATCCTGGATTTATTCTCTAATCATTTAATTTTTTCTGATTTTCCACTGTTTTATGTCCTACATATCTGATGGATAACCTCAACTTTACATTCCAACTCTATTATTTTAAGCTGTTGCTATCATATTTTAAATTTCTAAGAGTGCTTTAAAGTTTCTTGCCTGATCCTTTTTAGATTTTTTTTTTGGGAGGGGGGCAGGGGTGGGACTGGGGATTGAACCCAGGGCCTTGTGCTTGCAAGGCAAGCACTCTACCAACTGAGCTGTATCCCAGCCCTGCCTGATCCTTCTCTAAAGCACTTTCCTAATCTGGGTTTATGAATGCGGTGTCTTATCTGAGTAACTGTGGGCTGTGGTTCTCTATTCCAGCTCCACACGTCATCTCCCGATTACTTCCCCACTGTTTACTATCCTGCAGACTTTCATGTTACAGGTGCCCTCAAACTCCTGGTCTTCCATGGTCAGCTCATATTAGGAGCAAAGCCCTCATCCACACGCGGGCTGGCAGCTGTGCCCGTGGCTATTGACCAGCAGGCTTCAATCAAAGTGACTGGACAGCAAGTCTGCCGCAGGGTCTGGCCACAGACAGCAGCCAGGGCCACTGGGCTTCTCCAGAGAAGTTCCTAGTTTCCTTTCATTGGGTGGGAGGTGGGGAGTGGTTTTCCAGTCAGGAAGGGGGCTGAAAACCTCACTGCATCCTGTGCCAGTTTTCCCTGAACTCTGTTTCAGATCCAAGTTTTACCCCCTGGTGTTTCCAAGACTATAGCTCCCTGGTCTGATGTTAAGTTTCTGGCCTGTCAGGCAGAGGGAGCTACTGCTGTGGTGGGCAGGGTAGGAAGGGGACCCTGGGAGGCCAACCAGCTCCCACACCAGATTCCTACCCTGCCCCTTCCTGCCTTCTTGGGCCTGGTCCTGAGTGGCTCAGTTCTGTCCAGCGCAGTGGGTTCTCCTCAGCCAGCCATTGCTCCTCTATCTACCTTCTGCTACCCAAAATTTCTTTAGAACTTTGGCCAACTGATGCTTCCTTTTCAGGTGTCTGCACTACAGATTTACATTGAAAAGAAAAAAAAAAATCCTTTACCATCATCAGTGTTTTCTCAAGAGGAGGAAAAGAAAACCCTGAGGTGCCTCTCCCCTGACCCCCTGGCAGCCAACTCGTGCTGTATTACTGGAGCAGGCAGCTGTCCTGGGCCCGGCACAACTGCAGTCAGGGAGCCTCAGAGCCAAGGGATCTCCCCGCCTCCTGCAAGGTGGCAAAGCCTCAGGACTGGATGCCTGGAGCTACAGCTGCTATTTCTGTGATCTTCTATTAGTTCCCTTTTTATTTAAAAAAAAAATTAATTTTAAAATAGTTTTAGTTTAATTTTAAAAGTTTAAAATTCACAAGGAATTGTAGTGATAGAGCTCCCAGGCATGCTTCTTCCAGCATCTTCAGTGATATCGTCTTTTTTTTTTTTTTTTTTTTTTTGGTACTGGGGATTGAACCCAGGGGCACTTAGCCACTAAGCCACATCCCCAGCCCTTTTTTTATATTTTATTAAAGACAGGGTCTCACTGAGTTGCTCAGGACCTCATTAAGTTACTGAGGCTGGCTTTGAACTCTTGATCCTTCTGTCTCAGCCTCCCAAGCTGCTGGGATTAAAGACATGCACCACTGCGACCAGCCAGCGATATCTTCTATAACTGCAGGAAACCCAGGAAATGGACACTGGTATGATACTAGTAACTAACTCCAGACTTTATTTGGATTTTACAAGTCCCAATATCACTTTTTTTGGGGGGGAGGGATAAATTATTTCTATGAAATTTTATTCGTACAGCTCTCGCCTCAATTATACAGGACTGTTCCATCAATACAAAGACCTCCTTTGGGTGTCCCCTTCTAGTCACACCCTCCATACCGTCCTAAACTCTGGCAACCAATGAGCTCCATCTCTAACCTGGTCACTATGAGAACATTGAATAAATGGAATCATACAGTTTGCAACCCTTTGAGAATGGCCTTTTCACTTAGCACAATGTCCTTAAGACATTCCACTGTACTGGGTCTATTAATAGTATACTCCCTTTTTTTAACTTACTAGTATTCCACAGTACGAATGTATCATAGTTTGCATATCAGTTTATGTGTTGAAAAACATCTGAGTCGTTTTCAGTTACAAGCTATTCCAAATAAAGCTGATAAGAGCAATCACGTACAGGTTTTTATAAGAGCACAAGTTTTCCTATCTCTAGGATAAATACCCAGGAGTTCAGTGGTTGCGTCATAGGCTAAGTGTATGTTTAACTTTATAAGAAACTGCCAGGCTTGTTTCCGGAGTGGCTGCACCATTTTACCTTCCTATCGGCAATCTAGGTGAGCTCAATGATTTAAAAAATCTAATAATTTCATTAGAAAATGGTTATTTATTTTTATTTTTTAATGGTAATGGGGATTGAACCCAGGGCCTTCTGCATGCTAAACAAGCGCTCTACCACTGAGCTACATGTCCAGTCTGAAAATGGTCACTTTCTAATTAAAAGATAAAACAATTTCAAGGAAATCTTGCTTAAAATTCTTGTAATATTCTTATGAGGCCGAGTCTAGGTCATAAAAGGGAAAGTGATACTAAATTAGCCCTGTCCTACTGTATGCAGGCAGTCACAGGGAAATCCCGATCTGTTTTCTTAAGCGTGCCCCTTACCCAATAAGGGGAAAGTAGAATTTGATTTCTTGATATTATTCTTGAAATGTTCACATATAACTCTCACCTTAAAACACCAAGAACAATGAACACCAAACACAAATCACTGTCCAAATGGTTCCACTGAAAAGCAAAGTTCGAGACTTAAGATTACAACCGGCTGCAGAGAAAACAATACAAGGGTTTTTAAGCTTGAAAAGTCCAACGGGTTCAGTTCAAGTCTTTGCTATTTGGGAAATTTCCCCCCAGAAATTTCGGTCCCTTTCAAGAGTGGAAAATACATTTCTATACTGGCTTTTGGCCATTAATCTAGTTATTTTAGCTGAAGTACATGTGATTTCTATAACTAGGAGCAAAAAAGCAGTGCTGCCTTTGTATTCCAAAATCCATAAAACGTTACAGTAGCAGTGGATGCACTCGTGAGCTGAGTGGGTCCCTGGTTTGGGGATGGGGGGGCGATAGCTGGGTGAAAGCCCAGTGCTGTGACCAAGCTTGCTAAGACTAGAGCCCTGAGCAATACCCACAAAGTCCATCTTAAATTTGGCATGAAGAATAAAAGGCTTAAGACATCAAGTGTATCTTAAAGTAAACGGAAAGGATACAAATTGGCCAAGAAGCACTACTTTATTATAAAGAAGCAATGAAAGTATGTACCCACTGGTTACCACCTGGTATGAGGATAATCTGCCAACCTGGTTTCAATCAGAATGTTTCATTTCCATTCACAGAATATGGAGAGCTATGGTTATAAAATAAATTCTAGGCTAAGGGACTGGCAATATTACAGTTTTAGTTGTGCCAGTCTCAAGTAAAGAGGGGCTGGTTCTATCGCAGATGCTGAGCAGCACTGGAGAACTAGCTGTCAGCCATTCTGAATAAAATATTGAAGAGCAGGTCCCTTAGAACCTGCAGGCACATTTCACCAGATTTCTAGTTGATCTATCATAGGCTTTACCCATGCCCCTTGTAGTTATTAATTATAATTTTAAAACAAATTATGCAATCTTATCATGGTTTTAACATCTTTAGTTTTTGGATTTTTTTTCATTTTTTGAAAAATTACCTTTTCCAATACAGAACTATGCACAATTACCTGGGTATAGTTAATTTATACTTAAGACAGCATCAAGTAATTATTAATTATGATTAGCCAGATAGTGAAACTGGGACTTTAAATTTCTAAGCATTAGTTTCTCTTCTAGTTTTCTCCCACCATCCACCAGTTTTCTACATGACCAAGAGCAAATTATTTGATTTTTCAGCACCTGTTTTTCTTAGTTAAAAATGTAAGAAATAAGCCAGCCATGGTGGTGCATGCCTGTAACTTGGGAGGCTGAGGTGGGGGAAATTACAAGTATAAGGCCAGCCTCAGCAACTCAGTGAGACCCTGACTCAAAAAATAAAAATGCTTGGGAATGTCGCTCAGAGTAGAGTACCCCTGGATTCAATTCCCAGAACCACAAGGTAGGGGGAGGGGAATAATATTGACATTAGATAAGCTTTAAAAGTGATTTGTGATCTTTAAATGTTTTGAGTTCCACAGCTTGACTGAAGCATGTATCCTTGAAATTTCTTGTATTATTTAATCCTACACACTCTCACGCAAATTAATCTATATCACAAGTGCTCCAATGAACCAAGGCGCACTCTAGTGTCACGTGGCAAGAATATGATAAGGGATACCTGGGTTACTTGTAGGTAGGTAATATTTGAAGAAAATCCTCCTTTCTTTTTGAGTGTTGCTGCCGCTGCTGAACTAACCTCACCAGCACTGGATCAACCTCCCCTGCCTTTGGGAAAGTATTAGCAAGCAAATCTGGCAAAGAGGCAGCTGCTTGAGGGCTAACAGATGGCCACAAGAGTCACACTGTTTGTACCCATCACGGATGTGAAGCACAGCTGCATAGAGCAAAATTGAACTGAGATGTTCTGAAGTATTAAGCTAGATCAGAATTACTCATTCAAGGGAGGGGTTAGAGGAAGGATAAGAAAAGAATGGAGAAAGTATGGATGGTGTAGAGGAAAATGGGATGGGAGGGGGTGGGGGAAGGAAAGATAGACTGAGACAGATGGTATTACCCTATGTATATGTAAGATTATATGAATCGTGTGAATCTACATTGTGAAAAAAGACATATTCCCTGTTGTATATCAAAATGGGTTCTACTGTCATGTGTAATGAAAAAGAACCAATTAAAAAAAAAGAATTAGCCATTCAAACAAATGCAAAAATGTTTTCTGTCAAATAACCTATTGGCTCCCCATTATTTATTAAATTAGCTATCAACCTGCATTTGTATCAAATTGTATCATGTATGACTTATGAATGCCATGATAGTAGCAACAAGCCTGGGAACTGTGTGTGGGGGAGTGTGTGCCTCTAATTCTTGGGCAAATCATGTTACCACCTCTCTGAGCCTTAGTCTCGTCCTCTATAAAATGGGGATAATGGTGATTTCACCCTAAAAGGGATACGAGGACTGAATGTGAAAAATTGAACACCATGGCACACTTAAAGGTATCAAACCCAGGGCCTGGTGCATTCGAGGCAAACCTTGCTCTAGCACTGAGCTATACCCCAACCCTATGGGACACTTATTTTGTATTCTTTATAGCTCTTGACACTTAGCACATACCGAACCAATTGTAATTAATATTTCAAAAGAAAAGCTCTAAGTATTAGTCAATCTTCAAATGGACAAACATTCCTGTTTTCACAGATATCTCTGGGTACTTCCACTCTATAACATGCAAATAAATGGTATTGTTTTCCCAGTTCAAAGTGTCCTTATCAGAATGAAAGAGACCATGAATACAAACCACCTAGGGTTTGTGGCAGCCTTCTCTAGAAAGAAAATAGGTGTCATCTGGTTCGTTCAGTTGAGAGCATTTTACTTGTTAATTTTTTGAGCTATGTTTCTGGCTGTATGCCCAACATTTTACATGACCTTCTCATTTGACCTTATCACCATAGTTGTTATTATCCTTGTTTTACAGCTGAGGTGTTATGAAGGTCCTGGGGGCAGCAAGAGGCAGAGGCAGACCCAGGCAGTTTCTCTACTAACTTATGCACTCAGCCTGGCCTCCACAGCTCCTTCTGAAGAACTGTGAAATAAAGATGAAAATGCTTTATGAAGTCAGAGAACCACCTCCGTGAGGAGTGAGGAGTTACGGACTCTCCCGTGTTCCCGTGCCTTCCTGTAACTGTACTCCTCCTCTTGGGTGAATATGTCTAATCTCCTAATAGCTTCGCCTCATGGATCCATTCCGCCTGGGCTAACAAGCACTGCTCCCCTTTTCTTTCCACTGAGAGGGGGAGAGGGGGAAAGAAGAATCTGAAGCCACTGTAGTCCCTACAGGAACGGCTAACAGTTAACACTGTCATTCTGGTTCGCTTTGCTGGAAGTTACTAAAACTCTACAGATGAAAACTACAGGATGCCATAACCCCCACCCCCAAAGTCTCAGGTCCCCCCTCTCCCAGGGAAGCTGCTAATTAGGACTGCAGTTGACTTTTTTTTTTGAACCGGGGATCGAACTCAGAGGCACTAGGCCACTGAGCCACATCCCCAGCCCTATTTTGTATTTTATTTAGAGACAGGGTCTCACTGAGTTGCTCAGGGCCTCACTAAGTTGCTGAGGCTGGCTTTGAACTCGAGATCCTCCTGACTCAGCCTCCCTAGCTGCTGGGATTACAGGCGTGCACCACCATGCCCAGCTTGCAGTTGACTTTCTAACCCATATTTTGTCCTTTTATATGTGTGTCTACTTAGTCACATTGGTTGGCCACCTGCTCCACAGACCTCACACTTGTCAGCCCCACAGTCAAGAGCCATTTTCCTGAAATAAATCTTTTGTTTTTATATGGACACACATGCACACACCCATCATACAAACACACTGCATTTCATCCACCTGCTTCTCCACTGAGTGGCACTTAGGTGGCTCATAAGCTTTGCTACTACCAGCTACTGGACAAGAAACGACACATGGCCCTCATGCACACAGGTGAGAATTTACCCAGAAACAGAATTGCTGGGACCCAACATGTGACAGGTCTTTCAATTTTGTCTGACACAGTACTGCCAAACTGAAAGAAAGGGGACAGCAATTTATGCTCCACAAACACTGAGTGAAAATGTCATTTCTCACACCTTCACCAGCCCACGCTGGGTGCTACTGCACTGTGATCTATTTGGTGAGTGAAGGAAAGGACCCTTTTTAAAGGACCATAAACTGTTTCCTTTGTCTGCATTAAAAAAGCATATTTCTGAAAATATCCAATAAGTGGCAGAGAAGGCAAAGGTGGTTTCCTAGAGCCATCCTCAGTTCTCAGGTGTGACCTCTGTCCTTTAACAACCAGGTGGGAGGCAGGCGCGAAAGCCGCTGTGCCCCCACCCCAGAGTTGGCGCTCCAGGCGGCGCCCGGAGCACGTCGCCCTCATCCCCAAGGGCGGGCTGTATTGGCTCCCCCGGGACCTGAAAGCTCTAGCTCCGGACACCCGGCCCACCGGCCTCCCTCAAAACCTCTCAGAGACCCCTCCGCGGCCCTCCTCCCTCACCCAGCCTCCCTCCCTCTCTTGCTCATAGTGACCCTGGCTTCTTCAAAGTGCTTATCGCTACTTCTCAAGACACACCACCTGTTTAGGCTGTTTCCTAAGCAGGAACTACATATCAATTAAGGACAAGGGTCTTAATTTGGCCACCACTGCATACCCTGCACAAGGCAGAGTGCCTGCACCATCGACTCCCCACGGGGGTCGGCAGCAGCAGTTTGGGGGTCTGCGTTCTACAGAGAGGCCGCTAGGGGTGGACCTGCTGCACGCCTTCCCTTCGGCTCCACAGGCTCATCTGTACCCAAACGCACACCATGGCCCAGTGGGCCAATTAACCGTAAGAGTCAAGCATGAGGTAATGGGCTACTGCTTGAACTTCATTAGCTCCAAGTAATAGGTCCATTGGAGAATCGTAAAAGCTGCAAGGCTCTGCCCTCCACTTATTAGGGCTTCACACACTTACAAAATCTGAAAGTGCCAGGGCTTGCCTTATGAATTTTGCTTCCAAACTTTGTTTTTCCAAGTTGCCATTTAAATTATCTTTCACATACTAAGCAATAATGTGGCTCTTAAAAAGAATGTCTTATTGGGCCAGGTGTGGTGGCTCAGGCCTGTAATCCCAGCTACTTGGGAGGCTGAGGCAGAAGCATTCAAGTTTAAGGTCAGCCTGGGCAATTTAGCAAGACCCAGAATTCAATCCCCAGTACCATTAAAAAAATAATTAAATGAAAAGGAATAGTTACTAGAAACAACCCAAATATTCATCAACTGGTGAACAGACAAAATATGGTATATCTGTACAATGGACTATTATTTGACCATAAAAAGGAACTAAGTACTGATACATGCTACAACATGGATAAATCCCATTATGCTCAGTAGTCAATCACAAAAGATCACATGCTTCATGACACTATTTATGTGAAATTTCCAGAAAAGACAAATCTATAGAGAGAATACATATCAGAGGTTGTCTGAGATGGAGTGAGAAAGGAGAGACAGAAAATGGACATTAAGAATGTGTACCCTTAGCCAGGCGTGGTGGCGCACGCCTGTAATCCAAGTGACTAGGGAGGCTGAGTCAGGAGGATCGGGAGTTCAAACCCAGCCTCAGCAACTTAGCGAGGCCCTAAGCAACTCAGTGAGACCCTGTCTCTAATAAAATACAAAATAGGGCTGGGGGGGCTGGGGATATAGCTCAGTTGGTAGAGTGCCTGCCTCGCAAGCACAAGGCCCTGGGTTCAATCCCCAGCACCGCAAAAAAAAAACCCAAAAAACAAAACAAAACAAACAAACAAACAAAATAGGGCTGGGGATGTGGCTCAGTGGCTGAGTGTCCCTGAGTTCAATCCCTGGTTCAAAAAAAAAAAAAAAAAAGAATGTGTACCCTTAAAAGGAGTAAACTTGATAGTTATGTATCTACAACTCCATAAAGCTTTATATACAGACAGCCCTTGACTGTTTTTAAGGATTCAGGGTCTGTACATCCTTCACGTTGTAGCATAGCCACAGAGTTGTTTGCTTGCACCTTGGCTGTGACTAACTAGCTCATACATAGAAGAGCAAGATGTTCTGAGACAGGGGTCAGTCACTGTCCTCTGGGAACACTGTTCAGGACCACTGGGAAGTAAACTTGTTCTGCAGAGCTTCTGTGCTCATGTGGTCTCTGCAGCAATCTGCCTTCACAGGGTGAAAATCGATGTGACCTATTAGCAGAAAATGAAAACTCATTAATTTGGAGATCAAACTCCTGTGGGAGCAGCTGTCTTTCTAGCTATGATTGGGGAAGGAATTTGGCAACTGTTTTTCCAGCAAAAAATCCTTACTATGTCCTTCTTTTTGTCTTTTGTTTTTCGAACTCAGAAATGCTCTACCACTGAGCTATGTCCCCAGCCCTTTTAAAAATTATTTGAGACACAGTTTTGCTAAGTTGCTGAGGCTGGCCTAGAATCTGAGATCCTCCTGCCTTGACGTGGTTGACCAAGTTAAGACCACTGACTTCTGTCCTTTAACAACTGGGTAGGAGGAAGGTGTGAAAGTCCAGCTGTGCCAGTTGACCTGGTTTTACTACATCCTTCTATAAAAGGGAAGTTTTATAGGAAATCTTCGGCCCACAAAAACTGCATTTAATGTTCACTGTGACTTGAACGTTGTCTTCCTTTCCCTTCTTCATCATGATCCAGGTTTTGTTTTATACAGAATTGTTTCTCCTTAAGGACTGGGGATGTAGCTCAGTGGCAGAACACTTGCCTAGTGTGCATGAACCCTGGGTTCCATCCCCAAAGGTTGGGGGGCGGGGGATCCTTCAGGGTGCAAAGGAAAAGCTAGAAAGAAAGCTGGGAGGCCTGCAGGATCTGTCCCTAGCAATGTGGCCTGAGCATGAGCAGGAGCTGGGCCAGTGGTCAGTGAAGCAGACGGACACCCTTTCGGGCTTAGCCTCTCATAGAAGAATGTTCTGAGTCATGGGTGCACCTATTAGGTCCTGAGCTCCCCAAGAACCAACCCAGAGATCAGAACCAGAAGATTATACAGAAGATAGGTATGAATTGCCATATGCAATCACATGTCCACAACACTGTTTCACTGCTTAAAGAATCAGATTTCTGTGACAAACTAGTCCCTACTCATTTAGACATCAAGAATTGTTCTGAAGCTAAAGCATACTGAAGTCAAACAAAAAGGCCACAACACACTGATGGAAATGAGAAGGACGTCCTATGTTGCTCACACTTAGAAAAAGTTATCAAGGCTTTCAAGAAAATTATGTCTGAGTGATCCCAGAGAGTATATTAGTATAAAAATCTGGATTTTCAATTACTTTTTTTTTTAAATATGGAGGGAGAACCATAAACAGATATTCTGATTTCATGATCATCTGATAAAAATAACTTGAAGAAACAGATAATGATCTAAACTCAGTTCAAACCCAGAAAATTTCTATTTTACATTAGACAAAAGTTTCATATTTTCTGTTGGTGGGATTCAAAATCGCTTTTCCTCATAGTTTCAGCACAGATGATTATACTGGGTTGGGGTGAGAGTTGCCAAGAAAACCCCTGGCTGAAAGTGTGCACTCCTAGCCTTGGCCATCGGCAAGCTCTAGACCCTGGACCAATGCCTAACCCACACTGGCCTCCATTGGACAGGATCTTTGGAAGCTCTACCCCAGAATTCAAGCAGCTTTCAGACTTTGAACTTCAAAGAGAATAGTATCTATAAAACTGAAATAAACACTACTCCTTGAAATTCCAATAATGATAAGAGTCATAACCATTTTTGCTTGGTTGGCAGAGGAATGTTTTGATTTGAAAGAAGAGAAACATGATCTTTCCTATTCTATTATGGTACCAGGATGCCTACCACAGAATGTAACTTTAAATTTTATAAGTAACGTTTCAACCAGAATCTGACAATGTGCCTCTTTTCTGGTATTTTAGAGAGGGGTAAGGGAGGGGTAGGTGAGGGAATGCACTAGGGAGAGAATGAGACTGAACAAATGAATCATAGTAAGTACAAGAGAACACGTGTATTTAAGTCTCATTCCACTAGCTCTGTAAAATCTTTCTCACATTTGGGCTGTTGAAGCAACATTAAAAACCATATGTGTACCTTGCATGCCCAAGGCCCTGGGTTCAATCCCCAGTATTGCAAAAGAACAACAACAACAAAAAACACAACTATATGTGTAGCCAGGTATGGTGGTGCACACTTGTAATCCCAGTGGCTCAGGAGGCTGAGGCAGGAGGATTGCAAGTTCAAAGCCAATTTCAGCAATTTTGTGAGGTTCTTAGCAACTGAAACCCTGTCTCAAAAAAAAATAAAAAGGGTTGGGGGTGTGACTCCCTGGGACAAAAAAAAGAAAAATAAAAAAATAAAAAAATTACACATTTGTGCAACTTTCATTATCTGCCCACAGTGAGCCCAGGAAACCCTGAGATGAGTAAGGAAAAAAAAGTTCCAGCCCTTGAAACTGCATAGTCAAATAGGGAGATTGGTGTGTGAAAAATACCAAGGCAATTCATATTGATGTGGAGAAAATAAGAAATGCAGACTTTTTTTTTTTTTTTTTCTGGAACCGGGGATTGAACTCAGGGGCACTCGGCCACTGAGCCACATCCCCAGCCCTATTTTTTGTATTTTATTAGAGACAGGGTCTCACTGAGTTGCTTAGGGCCTCGCTAAGTTGCTGAGGCTGGCTTTGAACTCGTGATCCTCCTGGCTCAGCCTCCCGAGTCGCTTGGATTACAGGCGTGTGCCACCGCACCCGGCCAAACATTTTAATATTACTTGAATATCACTTAGAAATATGTAACCTTGCCATAATTATGTAAATGGCATATATTAAAAAACAAAAATTGATTTGACGCTAGATTTAAAATAGCTGTCAAAGGATACATGATTTGAAGAGGTGCACTCCACCATCTGGTTAAGGGTTCTTGCCTGCCTAGTTTTTGTTTTTAAAAGGTGTGTCCTGGGATAAAAAGCAAGTAAAGAATTTATAGGAGAGACCAACTCACAGCCTGTGCTGCATTTGTTTGGAAAGTCCCAAAGTACTAACTAGGTAACAGGAACTTTATTAAACCAAAGTACAATGACTTCAAACAGCAAGTGCCATTTTTCTGTGAAGCTCATTAGTTTCTTCCAAGCTCCACTCTGATATGGTAGTATCTAGAATAATTCCAGTGAATTATTTTGCTCTACATTAAAATCACAGCCCTTGCAATATGAAAACTACTGTTCAAAAACCCCAAATAATTTAACAACAGTTCAAGATCTGTACTTATATTTCTCAGATTCTAGGAAGGAGAATTAAAATTTCTAAAAATGCAATTTTTGTCTCTCCTCTACTCCTTTTATATATCCAACTTTTCAAAAGCTTCTTACAAATTGAGTTTCAATCTTCACATCTATTAATCCTTTTCTCCTCTCTTCCAATACTGAGACAAAACAAACTCCAAAAACATGAACTGCAAAAGCAGGACAACCCCAGGACAGGGTCAAGGAAGTGCAATTGATGATGCCAGGCAGGCTGGGGCAGAGGGCAAAGGCTGGCAGTGCTAAACTCTGGCAGCTGTGCCACCATTGGTGATGACCTCAGAAGGACAGTCTGTGTTGGCCTGTTCTCCAGTGTGGCGCCTGATGGTGACCACAGTGCCTGGCACAGCCGTGGTGCTCCAGAAAACAGTTGCAGAAAGAATGAATGTTGGTGGTGAGCTTGGGACATGCATAACAGGTGCTCAAAACTGTTATTAGTGGTGCTGTCTCAACCCCACATGCTAAGGGGCAGGTGATGATTTTAGTTACAGCTGTGTGATGAACACAGATCTTCAGTGTTTATCCCACAAATACTTCTGAGTTCTTATGTACCAGCCCCATGAGGGAGTCAAAAAACCCTGAAGGAGCATACAGCGCATTGAGAGAAAAACATGTGCCAATAATTTCAACACTATTCTTTTATCAAATATTTATCCAGCTCCACCTGTGTCAGTCTTCTAGATACTGAGGATGGCTGTAAACAAAAGTGAAAATCAATGATTGCACGATGGTTACAGTCCAGTAAACTCAAGCTAACAACAGGAACATGAACTGAACACCTACTATGTGCTGGGCACTGTTTTAAAAGCTTTCATGCATTAGCATGTTTAACCCTCAGAGTACCAACCTCATGAGGTAGGTACTATTATCATTCTTATTTGCAGAAAAGAAAACTGAAGCACAAGATCAAATAGAGGAGTCTGACTTAACTACAATGCAATATAGAATAATGCTTTTCTCAAAGAGCATTAACAGTTGGACTGAATCACTAATAGGAACAAGGTTTTGCCTGTTTACAAGCTTAGAGATAAATAGTGTACTGTCAAGACATGGTTGATGTCCTGCACCTCAAGCTGCTCAGAGAATTGATTGGTCAATTACAATCTGTGTGTGTGTGTGTGTGTATGTGTGGTGGGGGTGCTGGGGATGGAACTCAGGGCCTCACAAATGCTATGCAAGTGCTTGCCCACTAAACAACATCCTCAGTCCAATCATCAAAATTTCATATCATCGTCACCATCACAACAATTAAGTATAAGGAATTATCAATATGATTTTCCTGATTTGTTACTTGAATTTTTGTGAGCAGAAGTGGACTGGTTTATTACCTTAAGTTGTGAGCACCTATATCTGACAGGCACGTGAAAGCAACAGGGCTATCTCCTGTACCCCCCTCCTCTCCCCCTAACTCACATAGTCAGCCTGCGCTTAGGATGGCTGGTGCTGGGCAGGTCATCTGTTCTGATTCCCTCTCACCCTGTGTGTCTGCTCCAGGCATTGTGCTCTAATCAGATGAACATCCCCCTTCTTTTGACAGGTCGTCATCACCGGTTTTGTACCTTTGCAGGACACAGCTGCACCCTGAAAGCGATCAACTGCTTGCAACCACAGGAATAAGATTTTTAAATCATGGCTTTGAGAATTGAAATCTGAGTGGTTTCAATTCTGTTCAGTTAGTTTTGTGTCGCATTTATAA
Organism: Glaucomys volans; assembly: GCA_020662805.1. Classification (NCBI taxonomy): domain Eukaryota; kingdom Metazoa; phylum Chordata; class Mammalia; order Rodentia; family Sciuridae; genus Glaucomys; species Glaucomys volans. The sequence continues at coordinate 810,096 of JAJEJO010000541.1, read as the reverse complement.
TCTCAGGTTAGTAAATGTTAAAAAGTATTTCTGGGGCTGGGGATATAGCTCAGTTGGTAGAGTACCTGCCTCGCAAGCACAAGGCCCTGGGTTCAATCCCCAGTACTGTAAAACACACACACACACACACACACACAAAAGAAAGTATTTCTGTGTGTGAAAATTAAGACAAAAGTCATTAAGACTTTTTAACTTTAAAAGGTCCATTTGCAAACAGAGGTAGAAAATGGTAATTTTACCTTAGTGAATGGACTATATAGCCATTTCTGCTTCTTTTCAGTTAAGCATTGTAAAAGTAACCCTTTAATGTTAAAAAAAAAAATGTAAATACTCCAGAAGGCAGAGAATAAGTGAAAACTCCAAATCTCACTCCTCCAGTTAACTTGCTGGCCATTGAGATTTTTAGTGAAGGAACTGTAATTGCTTGGGGACGTTTTAACCTCCAAAGCACCATATAAACAGTTTGAGCAACAAAACACAGGAGGGCATCTTGACCCCTGCTGCTCTCTCCAAACCACTCAGCCTTGAAGGCAGCCAGAGATTCCTTAGATCTCCGAGCAGTGATAACCTATTTCACTCACTGGTTTGGGAACTCATTCTAGTAACATTTTTCATTTACTTTTGAAAGAGAAAACAGCAACATTTTATCTTATATACATGAGCTTCACCCTTATCCATAAAGATTTGTAGCAACTGTTAGAGGCTGAATACAGAAGGAGACTCAAGGTCAGGAAAACATAAATACAAGTATAACATCAAGGCTGAGGAAAATAAGGACAGAAGGATATAGGTCTGAAGGGTTAGAGCTGCAATTACTTGGTACATATCCACGAGTTAAGTTTATGGGGAAATTTTGCCTAAAACTGGTAGACAAAATCTCTGGTACTCTGGACAATGTCCATATTCCATCATAGATATACATGCTGTACTAGTGTAAGCACACACAACCTTCCATGGGTTATTTGAAGAGGCAGTGTTTTTTTGTTTTGTTTTGTTTTTTGTTTTGCAGTGCTGGGGATTGAACCCAGGGTCTTGTGCTTCCAAGACAAGCACTCTACCAACTGAGCTATATCCCCAGCCCAGGAAGTGGTTTTAAAAGACCTACTTGACTGGTCGGAGCTCGGGGAAAGGTGTCCTTTCCCATCATGCAGGTCACAGCATAATTTGGTGCGTATTTTCTGGAGGACTTCTTGCAACAATCCACCCTTTGACCCAGGTTCCCTCCTGGGGATTCAGCTTTCAGAAAACATCATGGCTTTGGGCAAAGCTTTACCTGCGGAAATGCCCACTGCAGTGCTTTAACAACAAGGTCCTGGCAACGACCTATGTCCACAACAGGGGCTCGATCAATAAATTATGAGGAGGAACAGAGTAATGTGGAGTCATCAAAATGATGAGGCACCAAATACTGACTGACATGGAAATATGTACTGAAAAATACCTGAAAGAGGGCTGGGAGCGCAGCTCAGTAGGTTCAATCTCCAGGATCACAAACAACAAAAAGCCTCCAAGAATAAATATATACACAAATACATATGAATAATTGGGAAATGTTGAAAGGTATAATATTAGGGATTTATTCTCAAGTCCATTCAATTACAATGTAACTAGGGAAAAATTAAAAATAACATTTCCTTTAGTCCTAAAATCTTTAAAAAGTACTAGTCTATTGTGCCAGTAACAGTAAAGTTTATACATTTCCAAGAAAAGTTACATAAAAAGAAAGGGAAAGGCTGGGTATGGAGGGACATGCCTGTAATCCCAGTGACTTAGGAGGCTGAGGCAGGAGGATCCAAGTTTGAGGCCAATCTCAGCCAAGTTAGTGAGACCCTGTCTCAAAATAAAAAATAAAAAGGTCTGGGGGTATAGTTCAGTGGTACAGCACAACTGAATTCAATCTCCAGTGTGTGTGTGGGGGATGCTTTCATCAATACTCAATTAGCAAGATAATTTAATTAACTATAAGCACTGCAATCTACCCCAAGCATTCCAGTTTGTCTACATAGGGCTCATCTATGCCCTCAACATCACTTCCATAATAAGACTCTTTGAAATGTTCAGCTACATGGTTTTAGAGCTGAATAAACTGAGATGTTTTATCTTAGTGAATACCCCTACAACTGTATGGCCTCTCTGAGATACACACCCCTAGGTCCTGATTCTGCTCTGACATTAAGTGTCCCCTAAGGGGCTCCTGTTTAGTTCGTTGACAGCCTACAGAGAACAGATAATCAGCAGACCTGGAGCAAATACTATGGGTTTGGGTTTTAAAATTTTACTTATGCATACTCACCAGAAGGGCAAAAATTAAAAGGACTGGCAATATCAGTTGCTGGCAAGGTGTAAAGGAATCAGAACTCTCATACACTGCTGGTGGGACTGTCAACTGGTGCTACCACTTTGGAAAATTGCCTGGTACTTTCTACTGAAGCTTAATATTCAAACACTTTACATCAGCAAATTCACTCCTGTGTGTATGCCTAAGAGACATGAGGGTCTATGCCTATCAGACCTGTAGTAGGAACGTCCACAAAGCACTAGCATAAGATCCTGAGTCTGAAAACAATCCAAATGCCAAGAATGAATTGTAATTCATTCATGTGGTAGAATGTCACTCAGCAATAAGAACTAACTACAGGACTGGGGATAGAGCTCAGTTGGTAGAGTGCTTGCCTCACAAGCACAAGGCCCTGGGTTCAATCCCCAGCACCACCAAAAAAAAAAAAGAACTACAATTCTTCCAGTGACAAGGATGAATCTGACAAGCACCCTGGGTAAGAGAACAAAATAAGGAATGCCTTTGGAGGTTAGGAGAGTGGTGTGTTCAGCTTGTGGCAACTTAGGAAGCGATATACACTTTAGCACACCTTTCTCTATGTATATTGTAGTTTAATAAAAAGTTTAAAAAACAAAAATATATTTGCCTGGGTCAACAGGTTGAACTGTACAGCTTTTATAACAACTTTTACTTTTTCTTTTTTTTCTGTCCTGGGATTGATCCCAGAGGTGCTTCACTACTGAGTTATACCATAGCCCCTTTTATTCATTTTGAGACAGTGTCTTAGTAAGTTGCTTAGGGCCTCACTTAGTTGCTGAGGCTGGCCTGACTATGTTTTGCTGTTGAACTGCAGAATAAATAGCCATGCAGAAACAAAGAAAACAGAAATCAAAGTTGCTGCAATTCCATGTCTTCCCTATGTGCCAGTCTGTACAAGGCAAGTGAACTCTGAAACAATGTCACAAATGTAAACTCAAAAGCTACCTGAAACCCATGGAAGGTGTCATTAGTCCAAGTGCTCCCAGACTCCCAGGTTTCACAATACAGGATGCTGCACTGCAATGTTATCAAAGTCCAAGAAACCTCTTTCCCATCAAGAAAAAATAGATAGAAAAAATCTATTGTTTGCTTTATATTTTCATTTTATCAAAAAAACAGCTAAAGCACTGGGCTGTTCAGAATAATATTCAATACCTGGCAACCCCTTCTGCTGCTCCTAGCACATGACTCTTACTATCCCCTTTTTCAGTCCTCACGGAGCCAAGAGCAAGCCCTCTGGACTCCTGCAAATCCCATTTTATCTCCAGCACACCTGAAGAAAGTCAGGCTGTGGGAAAAGATTAAGACAGCAAATAGTGGGTAGAACTACAGCAGTAAACACACGTCAGAGAGGGTTCTTAAAAAGGCATTAAAGCTCGACATGCCAGACTTGTATATTGTTGTCCATACTGGAAATCAACCCGACAGGAATTAAACAGACGAGTAAAACACATGCCTAGATTGTTCCCTTTACCCAGTGTAAGAAAAGCATTTGTTTCTTAGCAAAAGCTTTGTTCAAAACATGCCAATGATGAATTGCCAGAATGACAGAAAAATTTCAGTGACATCTTAGTTCACCAAATTATGAAAATGTATGTGGGGGGAAAAAAAAGAAACTGTATTTGGTTTGTGTATTTGTTGGTTGCTAGAAACTAAAAATTAAATTTCTATGTGAAGACCAGTGTAGAAGCTGGTGATAGATCCTAGGCCTTAGTTTCTCATCTAAAAATGGCCATTCATACACAAAATCCACGTCCACCTCAGGGGAGGATATACTCTTACAAACAAAATGCTTTATGAAAAGAATCAAGGATAGGAGTAGCGAGCAGGGCACAGGATTAGGTGTTTGATAAGTTAAGTGTGTATTCACTCTGCTTACACACCTACTATGGGCCGGGGAACTGTTTTCGGCACAAAGAAAACAACAAACCAAAGCTCCTTGCCTTGGGAGCTCAGTCCAGCTGAGGAAAGAGAGGTGGACAAACAGTAAATATATCGCAGAGTTTATTCCAAGTAGGAAGCTTTATGGGGGAGAAGGTAAAGCAGTCTAAGTTGGGGTTGGGAGAGAGAGCCGTCAGCAACTTTAAAGTTGTTTGAGCAAGCCTCCTTGAGAAGGTGACACTGAGACTTCTGTGTCCCTGTCCTTTCTTGAGTGTCATTTTCCTCCGGCACTGTTTAACAAGATTTGTGTAGGTAGGACATCCCTAGATGACACCACACCTGGCCTCCCTCAACTTCCTAAGTCTTGAACAGTTTTAACTTCTAGGAAGGTTGTGGCTACTCTTAATGAAAGGTTTGTTTGAACTTGACTTCTTCCTCTCCCACTAAAGCATGTACTCATCAGAAAACCATGCAAAAATCACAAGCAAGCTTTTGAGGGCAAATTATGGGCATACTATAGACTGAAGTGTGGGAAGGGGAGGGATCTTTGGCCAAACTCTAATTAGCAACAGCAACATTATTTGATATTTGAGGTTCATTATCATGTCATTTGTTTATGAAGTAGTAAAATGCATGCTCTCCTGGGAGTTACCATAGATCGCCAGTAATAATTTGTCTAAGTACATATTTTAGAAAACTCAGCAAATGTTTAAGTATGTATGTAAGGATATTTGATACTGCATATAGAGGATCACACTACTTTATAAACCTCCCTTTTCTCTAAAGAATGCATTCCTTTATTTCAAAGAAATTTGAGTATTTAAAAAAAAGAAAAAAAAAAACTCCTTTGCAGGTGGCTTTTGCAATCACACCTGGTTAGGTTGTGTTTCTACTAGTAAAATATTTCAGATTGCTAGGTAACATAAATCTGTTTTTATAAGAACTAGAGTCACCAATATTGTCAGAATATTGCCGCACTATGCTTGCTTTCAGCCTTGATCACTGTGGGTGGGGCCTGGGGAAGAAGAACCCAATGAGGAGGTGGTGAAAGGCTTTCCAGGCTTCAAGTCAGACCTGTGGATGTAAAATTTCACTGTGCATTTTCATCATAGCCAAGTCAAGGGCTAGCGGCCTTTACTTCAACGATTATATAACCTGTCTTCTGGTTCTGTAAATTCTTCCCCCCATCACCTCAATAAAGCCTGATCCCAAAACATTAACAAGGAAAAGGTGATCAAAATCAATCAACATTTAGAGTGTTTGGGGTGTGCTTTCAGACACCTGGGAATGGAAAGCAATAAGGTGTGGTCTCTAATCTTCAGTATATTATAACCTTTCAAAATCTGAAAATGATTTACACTGTTTTATGACTACAAATTAGGATAACCAAAACAATGAAATCAACACTTTTTCCCTTCTGTCCCAATTCTGGGGATATACTACCTGACAAAGCGGTTGACAATTGTGACTGTAATTTGCTTGAATACAACCCCTGTGAAGACTCCTGAAGTCAGTCAGAAGAAAGGAGAGAGCAGAGTTTACCCTGAACATTTGATCGTTTGTCTCAAGTTGATACTTTCATTTCAGACTGGAAAAACAAGCCTAAGTTGGAGAACTTCAATGTTTGTGTGTTTTGAACTCCAGTGAATACTTAAGACTCCCCACGTTAACTTGTGATGATCTGTATTTCAGCCACGCACAATTTTTCCTTAACTATAATCAGAGTAACTACAACTTCCCAATCTAAGAATGTTTTATTTACACTCTGTCAGCACCAAACACCTCCTGCCTCACCATGTTTGCAGTCATTTAAATGTTAACAATCTCAATACAAAGGTAAGAATTTAAACATTCATATTGCTGGCATTTTTAAAAATTGCCTCCTATTAAGGAAACGCACTAGTCGGAACAATTTTTGGTCACAGTTGCGGATCCCAAAATGCTGTGTCAACAATCTACCCAGTCTACCTATAAAGTCTAATTCACATGGTACAGTATGTATTCAGATGAAGGACACTGATAATTTTTTGTACTTCAATGGATAGATTATGAAAATATTTTCATGCTGTTTTTAGATTCTTACCCAGCAAAGGTCAATAAACTCCTCTGATTACAGGAACTCACTCAGACCTTGCAAATTCGGAAACTCAATTTCAGGGTTAAAATTTGTAAAATGACCCAACGGTGGGCCTTAACCACGACTACAGATGAATTTAGAGAACTTTAAAGTCTCAAGGGTTCAATGAGCCCAAGCAGAATTAAAACAAAAGTTGTTTTGTATTCTATTAATAGCAGATGATTAAACGCATATCTCATTTCAACTGGAATTCATTTATAAGTACTTAAACTTACTAAACTGGCCACTAATCCCAAATCTGTTTCTGGGAAAATTCTTTCGCAGAACATGCCAGTTAAGAGGCGGACCATCCAGCGTCCCACAAGGTTATGTTTTGTCACCTTTATGAACACCCCGGTGCTCTGCGGCTCCAAGAACCTCGCATCATCAATGTACGAAAGCCAAGCTCAACTTAAAGCTGCGTAGGAAAGGTGCTAGGGGGAGGGCGTTCCAGGACTTCCCGGGAGCAGACTCGCCGCCGAACCAGAAAAGTCCCCGAGCCTTCCGCGAGGCTCCGGCGGGGAGCTCGGCTCACCTGGCGACTGCTAATCACGGGGGAGTGTCCCCCCTACATTCCTGGGCGCTTTCTTTCCTGGGAGGAAACTCGAGCTCGTCTCTCCGGTCCCGGAGGGCTCCAGCCCAGCCAGGCCAGCGCGGTCGCCCATCCCTGGGAGGAGCTGGGAGGAGCGCGGCGCCGGGGCCCAGGACTCTGCCCGCCTTCCCCAGCTTCCCCGAACACGTCGGCGGTAAAGCGCGTGGCTCGCTGGGCGGCCCCGGCCCCGGCAGGGGAGGGCCTTCCCGCCAAAGTCGCCCTTCTTACCCCGAAGGTGAAAACCCTGACCTTTCCCTGGTGACAATCGCCAGCTGCCCGCGGGGTCCCCTTCCCGGCCTCGAACCCCGAACTCCGGCTCCCCCGGGGTCCCCGGGCCTCTCGGCCTCAAACCCCTGCGCCCGGGGGCCAGGAAAGGCGGCCCCCCAGGGCCTCCGAGCCCGAGCCCCGGCACCCCAGCTCACCCGGTAGGTGTTCTCGGTGAGCCGGTTCACCTCCTCGGGCCCCCGCGACATGGCTGCAGCCGCCGGACGCGAGAGCGCGGGAGGACGCGGCGGGGCCTCGTGGCCGCCCGACCCGGGGCGGCGGGAGCACCGGGGCGCGACTGAGGGCCCCTCGAGGGTCGGCTGCCGCCACAGCCGTCGGCCCAGGCGTGCTCGCGTCCGTCCCCACTGACAGAATGTCGAAAGTTGCCTCGCCGCCGCGCGCGCGGAGCGGAGGAGAAGCGCCCTGACGCGGCCGGGGCGAGCGGGGCGGGCCGGGCGGCCCCACCTGAGACCGCGGAGCGGGCGGGGCCGTGGGGCCGGGTGGGCGGGGCGGCCCCACCTGAGGCCGCTGGGGGCGTGGCCTAGCGGCCTCTGGGCAAATCCAAAGTGGGGTGGGTGATGGTGGGCGGGGCAGCCCCAGCCGAGGCCTGTGGGGTGGCGGGGAGGAGACGGGTCCAGCCAGGGTGGGCGTGGCCGAGCCGCCGGATAGGCGGGGCTGAAGCGAGACTGGAGTAGGCGTGGCGGCCCCACCTGAATCGGGCGGGGCGGCGACCGCGCGCCCTCTCGCGGCTCTCCCAGAGCTCCTGGAGACCCTGGGACCGGTGAGGAGTGCGCACCTGCGTTGCTCTTGTGCTATGGAACGTGGGCTGAGGACATTCAAGTCTCTGTGGTTCTAAAGTCCTTGCGTGCACCTCACGGTGCTGGGGCTGGAGGTCCGAGGCCCGCGTCCTCCGCGAGGTCTTCCCCTGAGCCTTGCCTTTTGGCAACGCAGGAAGCGGGCATCCGCATTCCCCCAAGGGCATTGACTTTCCTGATCATTGCCTCCCCGTCTACCCCTTCGCTGTCCCTAAAGGTTGGAGGGACCCCAGGGCATGACTGTCAGGTGGAGGAAGCGGGACTTCCACCTGCAGTTTGGGAAGCTCCTGGAATATAAAAAAAAATTGATAAATGCCCAGATCTGGTAGCCGAAATGGCAGTACATTTTTAACCTTTACATTAAGCACGACCTTTAACTCCATGCTCTGTAACTGTGCTTATCAAAAGATCTTTATAGGATTTAGAAAGCCATGGTGAGCTGAGTTTTTGGGAAGCCTCTCTTCCTTTCATCTCCCAGGTGTATGGCCCCTGAGGCTCCCCATTCTGTCTACTCCTGGACGGAGCCCTGCCCCCGGGGTGAGGCAGATGTCATTTCTAGTCCTCTCCCAGAGTGTGCACCTAATGCTGGGGTGACCCAGACCTGGAGGGTACAGAACAGCCTTCTCATAGCAGGAGCCACTGCTTAGAGTTTGAGGTTTCCATCAAGCAAAGGCAAGAGATCTTATTCTGATTTTTAAAAACCATATTCCACTGCATAATCATCACAGATTTTATGCTATTTTTTTGGTAAAAACGTGGGTGTGACCATTATTTGGAGCTTTTTAAAAAAATCGTGCTGGATTTACTTTAAAATAATTATTAAACTGTCTTTGGTACAAGATTAGGATGCAAGGAATATTCATGAATGTGTTTTAACATCGTGGTGATGATTATGCAGTGAAACACTGAACTTCTATCTAGGTACAATTGTATCATTTATGGCTGTTAGGATATGAGTCTTCTACACTGCTCCTGGGATCTGGGGTGTAACTCAGTGAGAGAGCACCTGCCTAGCTTGCACAAGGTCCTGGGTTCAGCTCCCCAGTACTGGAAATAAAAATCTAAACTGCTCCTGGGATAAAGTTCACTAGGAAATACTCACAATGAAGGCACTGTGTGGCTCAGATGGGAAACACTGAAAGTATGAGATGCCTCTGGACTTAGAACAGACACATCCACTTGGCCTCTGGGGCAGTCTTATCAGGTTTTTCAAGGTATAAAACATATCACACTTAGGAACCAAACAGTTATAGGTTCTTGGATGTTAGGTGAAATACCACATCAGTCCTGGGTTTCAGGCAAAGGAAGCAGCTACCTCCTTTCTTAACAGGTTTCCAGCTAGTAAGTTTTCCAACTGGGTTTTCTTTGCTGTATGTGGGATATGTTCATGACCTTATAATTACCACCATTATATATTAGGCTCTTAGAGAATGCCTGTTGGTTTTTATTTAAACATGAAAATCACTACCTTAACTTTGCAGATCACCTTTTGTCTTACAACTTCCTTCTGTGCCTTCCTTCTGATGAATGAGGTCATTCTACCCTCTGCTGCCAGGCGGTCATCCGAGAAGCTGGAGAAACAGCAGAGGCTTAACCTTTAACACCCCACAGCCCAGCTGTGTGGGTCAGAGCTGGAGGAGACAGGGGAGGAGACAAGCCATCATAAAACCAGTGAGTATCTCAGATGGCCCAATTTAATTGCCAAGGTTGGAATTTGATCGAAGGACCAGGTTATTAAGTGTATGCAAATCTTCCAACAGATGTTTGGTCATATTTAACTCTCCTTTATGGAAAAAATTTCCTATGATCATCCTGCTCCTTTAGAAGCCTTTGAGAATCATCAGTTTTTAATCTGTCCTGTCATTTATAGCATATCTCAGCCCCCTGCTCAAGGCTCTGTACATAGATTCTTGGCAGTTCTTTATTGAACAACAACAACAAAAATGTGAGCATAAGTGAGTACTGATGATCAGCCCTGCTCCAAGCACTCTGTTGGGGACTGTTGGGGTGCAGAAGGAACCAGGTTTGACTCATCGTTTAATGCATGTGCAGAAGGCAGAATTTAAAGAGGGTTGATATGAAAGCTGTGATAAAGGTAGTTATGTAAACTATCAGTGTGCCCTCTTGGTCATTTGTATTAGATTCTTCACATATGTTTGTTGATTGCACGTAAACCTGGAAACCCATAGTCTTGGTTGTTCTTGGACTATATGAAGATAAAGGAAAATGAATCAATAGAAAGGAATGACTCAGGAAAGGTGGAGAACAGCCACGATTGTGTCATTTGGCAGCTCAGTATGTGCTAAGAAAGCCCTGCATTCCTGCCCCTCCCCCGCCAGGAAGAAGAGCTGGTCTGGCCTCTCTGGATCTCAGCATAACACCTCCTGAGGGGCAGGCAGTCACCCACTCCTCTTCTAGCTCCTGTTTTAGTTGAAATAATCTAATATCCTGTTTTGTGTTTTAACACAGTTTGCAAGATGCAATTGCAAACAACCATGTCAATAACATCTTGGTAATCGCAGTCAAAACAAGCATCTGGGGCACAGTGGTGCATACCTGTAACCCCAGCGACTTGGGAGGCTGAGGCAGGAGGATGGTGAGTTCAAAGCAGTCTTCAGCAAAAAAGAGGCACTAAGCAACTCAGTGAGACCCTATTCTAAATAAAATACAAAATAGGGCTGGGGATGTGGCTCAGTGACTGAGTTCAATCCCCGGGACCAAACAAAACAAAACAAGCCCCCCACCCCCCAAAAAAAAAATCCAAAAAAGCCACAAGCTCTTGTTTGGGGGGTTTGTGTCTTCTTCTGAACTTGGTATGCAGTTGCTGAGGGGCTCTCTGCCTCCTGTGAGTGCTTGTGGCTGTCCTGAGTATCCCATCAGGTTTTGTGACAAGAGAAGTTCCTGCTGAGAACAGTAGTTTGGAGGAAATTCCCATAAAAATGCCAAAAGACAGGATGGGGCTTAAAGTTTTCTCATTCCTGAAAAGCCATTGACACACCAAGCTCCTGCTAGAGAGTTTCTTGCTAGCTGTTTCCTCTGCCTGGAATGTTCTCCACCCTGCCCTCATCCCTCTAGCTTTTTCCTGTCATTTGG
>JAJEJO010000541.1:755283-797947 GCA_020662805.1 Glaucomys volans | reverse complement strand
TATATATATATATATATATATATATATATATATATATATATATATATTAGGTTTTATGGACGTTTATTTTATTCATTTATCTTTATGTGGTGCTGAGAATCGAACCCAGTGCCTCACACATGCTAGGCAAGCACTCTACCACTGAACCACAACCCCAGCTCCTAGACATGCTTTTTATTTTGATTATATTGGTTACACACATATCAAGACTGATCAAACTGCATACTTCAAATATGTGCATTTTATTGTATTTCAATTTTGCCTCAATAAAGCTATAGAGAAAAAGAAAAAGAAAAAACAGATTCTCCCTTTAGAGCTTCTGGAAGGAACCAACCCTGCTGACACATGAATTTCCTGTAAGACTCATCTGGAGCTGGGCAGGGGTGGTACACACCTGTAATCCCTTGGCTTGGGAGGCTGAGACAGGAGGATCTTTAGTTCAAAGCCAGCCTCAGCAACTTAGGGAGGCCCTAAGCAACTCAGTGAGACCCTGTCTCTAAATAAAATACAAAATAGGGCTAGGGATGTGGCTCAGTGGCCTTGAGTTCAATCCCTGGTACCAAACAACAACAACAACAACAACAACAAACCTTATCTGGCTTCTCTGACCTAGAGAGGTAGGAGGATATGTATGTGAAATTTTAAGCCACTAAGTTTATGGTAATTTGTTATAGTGACAATGAGAAACTAATACAGTCACCCCTCACATCAGTGGCAGATTGGTTGCAGGACTCCTCCTTGATACCAAAATCCACAGGTGCGTGTTTGCATGTAATCTGTGCACATCCTCCAGCACATTTACATCCTCTCTAGATGACTTCTACCTAATAAAATATAAATACCGAGTAAATAGTTTTGCTACATTGATCAGGTAATAATAATAAGAGCCAGGCGTGGTGGCGCACGCCTGTAATCCAAGGGACTTGGGAGGCTGAGTCAGGAGGATCACAAGTTCAAAGCCAGCCTCAGCAACTTAGGGAGGCCCTAAGCAACTCAGTGAGACCCTGTCTCTAAATAAAATACAAAATAGGGCTGGGGATGTGGCTCAGTGGCCGAGTGTCCCTGAGTTCAATCCCTGGTTTCAAAGAAAAAAAAAAAAAGTCTGTACATGTTGAGTCCTGACACAGGTTTCTGAATATTTTCAATCTGCCTTTGGTCCAATCCGCAATGGGAACCTGCTGATAGGGAGGTTTATTTCTCCCGCCCCATATTCTTGGAACTGTCTTCTTTGAAGCTCAGCAGGAAGTGGCACTGATGGAGAAGATGCTGACTCTACCTTCAGCCAACAGCTGGGAGGAATCAGTGCCTCATGGAATTGGGGAGATGCTGTGAGGGTGGGCACTCATCCTGCCACCAGTTTAGCAGCTTTTGGAGCAGGTGCCTGGGTTGCTGTCCAAGTCCTTCACAAAGGTGGTGGCAGGGCCCGCACTTCCTCCAAGCACTCATCATAGGCCTCCTGGTACTCTTTGTGGGCTTGACCATTATCACACAGGTGGGGCGCTTAGAGCCGGCAGTTGCACCCAGGTCCGTCTTGGAGGGGACGTAGACATAAGGCAAATTTCCGTCCTCACACATAACTGGTAGATGGCAGTACACCTTAGTTGGTAAGGTATCTCCTGCCCAAACCATGATCCCTTTCTCGCCTTTGTTGACAAATTTCTGAACCTCCTTAACCCCGCGCCCAATCTGCTTCTGCTTCACCGCTTTCTTAATGCATTTGTAGAGCTTTGGCGTCAGTTTGCGAGAAGCCAGAGGCTGCGCGATAGGGTTCAGATTGGCCAGCAGCTCAGGGTTAGTGCGCCCTCCGCAGCACGGGAGGCTCGGCTCGGTCCGTCCGGGTGTGCCTTTATTTTGGTCATCGCAGTATTTCGATCGCAGCATTTCGGAGTAGTTGCAGCGAACTACTCCGAAAGACGAATCCTCCAGAAACGTTTTGACATTGGTTCCTGCCAGGCGCTCCAAAGAGCTCACTGAGGGGTGGAGTAAAAATTCAGACTCTCTCCTTGACCTGTGTCACAATCTGAAGTGGGTTAATTTCTGTTAGGATATTATTATTATTATTATTATTATTATTATTATTATTATTATTATTATTTTGCAGTGCTGGGGATTGAACCCAGGGCCCTGTGCTTGCGAGGCATGCACTCTACCAACTGAGCTATATCCCCAGCCCTAGGATATTATTTTTTCTACTCAAGATCCCAGTTTTAAACCCGGCAGGGTGGCGCATGCCTGTAATCCCAGCAGCGTGGGAGGCTGAGGCAGGAGGATTGCGAGTTCAAAGCCAGCCTCAGCAATTTAGTGAGGTCCTAAGCAACTTAGTGAGACCCTGTCTCTAAATAAAATATAAAAAGGGCTGGGGATGTGATTGAGTGGTTAAGCACCCCTGAGTTCAATCCCCATACCAAAAAGAAAAAAAAAAAAAAAAGACCCTAGTTAAGGTAGGTTCCTTTGTCACCCTCCTAGCCCATTAAGAATTTTCTAGTACATGCAGCTTCCAGGGTCCCAGCTGAATGAATGAGTCTGAGCCTCTACTTTCCATTTTGCACAGGCCGTGAGTCTTTCATACAGGTAAAACAGAGGACATGGGAGACACCTGGATTTGGGGGCCCTTTTCTGGCTCCTCTATTCCCACCCCACTCCCAAGGACTCCTGTTAATGTGCTTGTCTTCCTTCCCTTTGTGTTTTTGCCCCCCCCCCAAACTCGGCTATGTATTGAAACATTTTTGATAGATTTTATCTGTCATTTTTAATCTTTGTCACTGGAGGAATTCTAGGTTGTCTCATTGGGCCAGAAACCTGAAAGGACCTTTGTTGTTTCCCTTTGAAACTGTGTGTGGAGTGGCAAGTTCTGGGTAGGAGGCCAAGGATCAGGTTTCAGTTTATCTCTATCAGTTTGTGGTATCAGGGAAGGTGTTTTCTTTTTTTTTTTTTCTTTTTCCTCACTTCTTGGTCTCAGATTTTTTTCACCTCTGCAATAGGGTTGTTGTTCAAGTTACTTTTAGAACTAAAGTTCTCTCTCTCCCTCCCTTTAAACTTCTGTGCACACCTCTGATTGTGAAATCTTTTTCTCTAGGTGCAGGTTGGCCTCTTTGAAGGGGGATTATTTGCCCAAGGCCAAGATAACCTGAACATTCTTGACTTTTCCAAGGGCAGAAAAGGAAAGTCACTGGTCTGTTATTCAAAAAAATCCTCCTTGAGTTGGCCTCGAGGGGAGATGGCCTAGCTGGATTGGTGGAAGTTGATCTTCCTGGCCTATCCTCATTTGCCTTGTCTGATCCCTGAATCCTTCCCTATTCCCTGCCCCCTCCCCTCCATGGAAAAGCAGCAGCAGAGAAAGTTCTAGACTTTCCTTTGCCAAGCAAATTTGAGTTTTGCATTTATCAAATGCCAACCATCGACCGCTCCTGTGAATTTCCTTTTCGTGAGACTTAAATTCTTGCTTGTGTGCTCAGTATTTTTCCTTGATAAATGCAGTAGGTTCTGGAACAATTTTACCTTCCGTTGGGACTTTTTCTGAAATGGAAGACTTGGAAAATGATGCTCTGAAGTACTTTTCCAGAAATCTATTGAGCCAGACAAAGCTCATTCGATCTCCCTTTCTCTCCCCCAGGTCTCTCTCTATGTTGCTCAGGTTCGCCTTGAACTCCTGGGTTCAATCAATTCTCCTGCCTTACCCTCCTGAGTAGCTGGGATCAGAGGTGAAAGCCACCATACCTGACTTATTACTTCTTTCATAATTATTCATACTGCTGCAATCGTAGCAGGGAAGCCCGGAGGAAAAGGCTTGCATTACTAAGGAGTTTCCCAAGGAGAACTCCAGGAGATGCTAGGGGGATGGAATATCATGGAACATTCTTTTCATTAGGGTGATTTGTCTTTTAATACTTGAATTCTCTTTCAGTGAGAGCAAAGGTCAGTGACAGTGGCAGCGGGAGGCCTCTGCTGATCCTTTTTGTCTACACCCAACTTACCAACTTATTTATGTTCCCGTGCCAGGTGCCATCTCACCACACCAGCTTCTTTCACGCTGGACCCTGGCATTTCTAGTGAATGTGTTTCCAGAACAACTCAGACCTTCTGTGACCTACCCTCTGAGCATCATAGTGCCTCAGTTTTTGCTTTAAATTCCCGTGGATCTATGGAGGGCAATAAACCAAAGAACACTAAAAGGGGGTGTATTAGCCCCATGGATCTTGAAATTCAGCATAAAATGAAGTTTCCCATTAGGGTAAATGCACGCAATTATAAATAATTAAGCAAAACCTTGAGTAGTAATTTATGTGTTTCTTTACAAATGTCCCCAACATATTGACATTGACGGAGAAGTGCAAGGATTAAGAATCAATGGAAACTCTGCTGAGTATCAAGAGCAGACCTCACCAATCAACATCCCATCAGTATTTGAGCATATAAAAGTTTTAGCAGGAGTTTGGCCATGATGTCAGGAAGCACTGTGGGCTCAGAAATAACAGTCATAATTTATGGTCCAAAGAGCTTCACTATTTTCGAACTGAGCACTAAGATGCATTCTATGCATTATTTGTTGTATTTGGAGATATTTAAAGTCTATAAATGCTGTCGCAATGAAAAGACCATAGGAGGCATATAAAGGCAGATGTGCAATTCCTTTTTTCTCCTATAGGGGGTGGTGAGCTAGGAAAAAAAGGTGATTTTCTGCTCTCTTTGAAGTTAGGAGTGGAAAAATAGACCCATCCTGGCCAAAGACTCAGAGTAAACAAAGGTCTGCTTTCCCTAGAAAGCAAATCTGTTCATGCAAGAAGAAGCCACCATCTGCAAGCCCGAAGCAATGAAAAAGGTTAAACATGAACAAGTAGAGAGGGACTGAATGGAGAGACAGTCAGTGATTTCCAAGCTTCAGTGAGCACTGACTGAGCTTTCTGATTGGCAGTTAAAGCCTTCCTAAGTGACATAGACTGTTTTCCTTTGGTATCTGTAGGCAGTCGGTTCCAGGATCCCCATGGATACCAAAATTCATGGATGATGTAGTTCCAGTTTTATATACCATGGTGTAATATTTGCATATAACTTACACACATTCTCCCAATGCTTTAAAACACCTCTAAATAATACAATGTAATTTATTTTTTTGCGGGGGGGGGGTTACTGGGGCTAGAACCCAGGGACGCTTAACCACTGAACCACATGTCCAGCCCTTTTAAAATTTCATTTAGATACGTGTCACTAAGTTGCTCAGGACCTTGCTAAGTTGTGTGAGGCTGGTTTGGAACTTGTGATCCTCCCATCTCAGCCTCCTCAGCCGCTGGGAATACAATGTAAATTCTACGTAAATAATTGTTGGGGCTGGGGTGGTGGCTCAGTGGTAGAGCGCTTGCCTCGCACGTGCAAGGCACTGGGTTCGATCCTCAGCACCACATAAAAATAAAGATATTGTGTCCACATACAACTAAAAAATATTTAAAAAAAATGATTGTTACACTGTGTCATTTAAGCATAATGGGAAGGAAAAAAAGTCTACACATGTTCAGAGCAGGCACAATTTTTTTCCTTTGAGTATTTTGAGTTCGTAGTTGGTGAAATCTCACATTGCAGAACCTGAGGTTCCAAAGGGCTGACTATATTTTTCTTAAAATCTGGGAGAATTGGGATAATGTCAAATTCAACATATAAGTATCGTGAATTTTTTTTTTTTTTTTTTTGGTACTGGGGATTGAACTCAGGAGGGGTACTCTACCACTGAGTTGCATCCCCAGCCCATTTTAGTTTTGGTTTTTGAGAGAGGATCTCACTAAGTTGCTTAGGGACTTACCAGTTGCTGAGACTGATCTCAAACTTGAGATCCTCTTGCCTCAGCCTCCCAAGGAACTGGTATTAGAGGTGTGTACCACCGTGTCTGGCTAAACATTATGAATCTTCAAATGAAAAAAAAAAAAAAATCCAAGTGGTAAGGAAGAGTTTCTTAAAATTTTCATACATTTAAATTTTTCCTTTTGGGGATGACCCTATTTTGGAATTAAAACAAAAAAATCCCTGGACAGCCACTTTTGAATATGATTATGGAGACCAAAGAGGAGAGAGTGTTATTAAAACTGGGATTGTCCTGAAAAATACCCTATTGTCTGAGTTTATATCCTTAGGCCTCTCTCCAAAAGTACTTTCATTTCATTTTAATCCA
Source organism: Glaucomys volans (assembly GCA_020662805.1). Taxonomy (NCBI): domain Eukaryota; kingdom Metazoa; phylum Chordata; class Mammalia; order Rodentia; family Sciuridae; genus Glaucomys; species Glaucomys volans. The sequence continues at coordinate 791,790 of JAJEJO010000541.1, read as the reverse complement.
AGAACATCATTTGACACTCACTTTTCCAAGAAACAAATTTCAGATTCATTGTTCAAAGTTGTCAGTTAGGAACCTCATAAAGATAAATCATCCGTTTTGCTTTGGAGTCTGTCATAGTTGCTGCAAGACTTCCCACAAAATAGCAACAAGAGCAGCAATATTCTCAGAAGTCCCCAGATAGGAAAGCATCCACACATTATTATTAGCTAAGATGACGATATGTCTCTGGACTCAGATGACTTCCTAATTCTTGGAAGTTTTCTCATATAGCAGTAGCATTTTGTGGCTGTTGCCACAAAATGTCAATCAGTGCTCTAGAATCAATGAATTCCTCCACCATGTGAACATCACAGCTGGGACTGAGGGGCAGCTTCCTCAATGCAGAGTGGCTGTGGGCCACCAGGACCCCTCCCATTTGTGGTTAGTGACTTGGTAACAGGGGACCCCCTGCCACCATTCCAATGGGATAAGGTCTGAGGAAGATGGTCTGTCTGGCAATTTCAGTTTCTCTCTCTTGGTGGAAATGATTATGTAACTCACAGCTAGTCACAGCATGTCCTGGGCCTCTGCTTCCTGGTCACTAGGAGTGGGGGAGGGCAGTGCTCCAGATGACCCTGAGGGAACAGCCAGAGGCTGCGTTTTCCCTTGGGACACTTCTCAAAATATGGGGCTGTCAGATTCCAGGCCATTAGACGTGACTCCATTATCAGGCTCCCCTTGGAATGAACAGGATAAGCTGCTCCTGGGGCTGCCGGCTAAGCGGACCCTCCACCCCACCCCCGCTGCAGCTGGGGCCACCTGAATAGAGCTAAGGCCGGGTCATGGGTCCTGTGGTTGCTACCCCTCCTGAACCCTCCAAAACCCGCCTTTGATCTCCACTGTCAACAGAGATTGCAGCTCACAGGATTTGCCAGCCAGCTCTTCACCCTGCCTTGCTTTAAGCCCTGAGCCTGGCAGGTCAAGTCACATGTCATTTCCACACCGATCACAGGTCCAGCAACTACTGTGCAGATGCATTTCAGGTTAATTTTTTTTTTTTTTCCCAAGCAGAGTGAACATTCTTGATTTATTTTTCTTGGCCAATCCACTGACCCTTAGCAGTTAGGACAGTAGAGAAGAACGAAGTGACCAGCAAGGGCTTCAAGAAACTGTCCCTGGGCCATCAGTGGCTTCCAGGATGCCCCTGGGAGCAGGCTGCTTTGCAGGAAGCCTGGGGACAGGACACGCTGCTGGGATGTGACGGCACTTAGAAGATGTTCCCTGATAAGGTCTTTAGGACTGACCGTGCCCACCTCTCCCATGGACTACCCCTCCCCCTCCTGCCTTTTTGAATCACTGTGTCCCTGGCCTGATTTTGCTGCCTCTGCTCCTAGACAGTTAGCCAACCCTGTCACTGGCTCGCTGCACATCCTTGTCCTTGGCAAGACTCTTTCCTGTGTTTTCTTTCCCCGCCTTATTTGCAAACGGGAATGAGTTGCAGGGAGCTTTACCCAAGCGGCACGGATGAAGGCTGCCAGGAGGTGCCCAGTGGGGGCACAGAGACACCCCTTCATCAGCAGCTCTTAGGTCAGAAGCTATGTCTGAGGTTCTACCCAACTTCGTTCTCCGAGGACTGGGGCGCCTCTGGAGCCACATTCTCGCCTGTTTGGGTGGGTGAGGGCATGACTCACCTTGACCAGTCACTCACCCTTGAGTCACATCGATCAGGAAGCCCAGGACGGATGTGACATCATCAGCAAATATAGCCAGTCATAGATTTGGGGACAGTTCTGTTTGCCTTGGTGATAAATGTCACTTCCCTGGTTGGGCCTTTTGTGGAGGGTAAAGGACACCGGGCCCATGGGTATTAGTTAACTTTTTATGTCTATGTGTCGGTGAAGGGATCGGGAATCTCAGGGTGGGAAAGTCCTTGGGGACCAGCCTGCAGCTCTGCTACAAGAGAGAAGGTGTGTCCTCGACTGGTGAAGCTGCCTCCCTGTTGGCTAGTTTGCTGTTCTGAGCATGGACACTTATCTCTCCTCGGCTGCTGACCCAAACAGAGAATCTCCTAATACTCTGCCTCTTGTCCGTATATGTCTCAGCTACAAAGTGGCCTCTCCCTGAGGGCAGGGTCAACAGCTTAGCTCAGGAGCTCCTCTGGCCCCTAACTCTGCGCCTGCCTCTGTCACTACGTAGAGACTTTTTTTTTTTTTTTTGCGGTGCTGGGGATTGAACCCAGGGCCTATGTGCTTGCAAGGCAAGCACTCTACCAACTGAGCTATATCCCCAGACCACTATGTAGAGACTTTAAACCAATCTTTTTCCCCCATGCAAACCAGGAGTCCCCACTGGATTTGGATTTTGCCTTTTTTTGGGGGTGGGATTTGAACTCAGGGATCCTTAACCACTAAGCCACATGTCCAGTCCTATTCTGTATTTCATTTAAAGACAGGGTCTCACTCAGTTGCTTAGTGTCTCCCTTTTGCTGAGGCTGGCTTTGAACTTGTGATCCCCCTGCCTCAGCCTCCAGAGCCACTGGGTTACAGGCACCCAGCTTTTACTTTTTCTTTTTTTGATACTGAGGATTAACTCATGGGCTCTGCACCACTGAGCTACATCCCTGGCTCCTATTACATTTAATTTTGAGACAGAGTCTCACTGAGTTGCAGAGGCTGGCTTTGAACTTGTGATCTTCCTGCCTCAGCCTCCTCAGTTGTTGGGATTATAGGCATGGGTCAGCATGCTGTTTTGAACTAGTTAGAGCTGATACTTGCACAACATTGTGACTGTCCTAGATTCCACTGAAATGTACACTTTCAAATAGTTAATTTTGCTATGTGAATTTTACCTCAATATAAAAAACATATAAGTAAACAATAATGACAACAACAAACCAAATCAGGCTACATAGACCCAGCCCAGGTTCCTTTCTCTGGCAGCACCAATAGGCCCTCATCAGCTCTGTACAATGACTCAGTCTCGGGTCCTGGGCCTTACAGGATGACCTGGGACTCTGGGTGGGCCTGACCAGTCCTGACCCGTCTGGGAACAGTGACATAACCACTCAAGGGCCAGCACCATGTAAGCAGAGCCAAGGAGCCACTGGGGGCCTGTCCCTGAATGCAGGTGCCACCCGTGTGCTCAGGAAGGACCACAATCTCTGGCCCAGTCCAGCCACCCCAGGTGGTGCAGCAGGCGCCCCTTTTTCTGGGTAGGTACGGGATCAGCAATGTGCCCTGTGGGTCCTCCTGGAGCATGAGGCAGATGCAAAGATCTGGCACGAGGATCCAGCCTTGATTTTAAAACTTGATATTTTGTTCAGCATGGATTTTTTTTTTTGCATTAATTTCGATTTTTAAAGATATAGCTTTAAATCTCTTGATTACAGAGGGGCAAGGTGCTCCCTGAAGGGGTGTGCCAGTGCTCCCTCAGCACACTTGTCGTGTTCTTGCTGAGTGTGTTCAGTTGCCAGGAGTGTATCAAGGTTGTGGCTGAACGGAAGGACCTGCGCACACTAGGGAGGAGTCCTGGGGTTCCGCCCTGCCCTGCAGAGAAATCCAAAAGGCCTGCATTGCTCTATCGTCTGCATGGACTTGATGCCATTAAACCTTCTCTGAGCTCCAGCTGCCTCCTGGGATTCAGGAGCTCCAGATGTGTGCGGGGCTGCGCGAACTGCCCGCTGCGTCCATTAGATGGCACGCTGGCTGCACAGGGGCGCGGTCGCACCTGGCCTGGGTCATCCTAGCTCTGAAGGCTCACTTGCCAGGGCAGAGAGTTAAGGTGATCCCCACCGCAGGTGCACTGCCTAGATGAGGAGAGCGAGGCCCAGACAGGTGAAACGACATACGTGTTCTCCTTTAGCACCTAAGTGATATTGGCTGTGGGTGTTACACTTGACATATCCAAACTCTTCTTAGATCATTTGTTCTGTTTTAGAGGTTCCTTTGAAAGCCTGGTGAAGGCTGTAAGACCCCCTCCTTGGGGAAATTTGAAAAGCATTTCACAAGCTTCACGAACTCTCCAGGAATAGATCCAGAACCTGTCTGACATGTCCACAGTGTACACGTTTGATTCTGGGTTTAATTTTAACTCCTAAATTTCTGTTCTGGATATGAATCTAACCATGTTCACTCTGAAAAATTTTTATTGAGCACCTACTATGTGCCAGGCACTGTTCTGGGTGCCAGAGATATTTGTCTTTGGGGAGATTTAGTTCTAGCGAGGGAGGGCAAGTAATAAAAATGGACAAAATTAATGTAGTCATCATTAATACTGTTCTCTAAACATTTTCAGTTCTCCCTTTCTAGTACATGGTAGAATTTTACTTCCGGATCCTCTTGTGATTAGGTAAAACTATCTGGCCATTTCTGACTAATGAATTGTGAGAAGTGATGTGTTACTTGGGCATGAGCATTTAATTGCTGCTGTGAGGCCCTCCAGAACTTTCCCTCAGCCCCTGACATGGATACAGGAAATATTTAAGAGGGAGTTCATTTAATCAGCCCAGGTCCCTAAGACCTTGCAGGAGTGAGAAGTATTAGATATTCCTCCACTTACAAAGGGGTGCACCCCTATCACAAATTGAAAGTACCCTAAATTGAAAATGCATTTAATCTACCAGACCCACCAAACATCACATCTTAATAACAATAGTACACTGTGGTGTCAAATGTTTTCCTACGCGATTACCTGGCTGACTAGGAACTCACTGCCCCTGCCTAGCATCATTAAATAGTATTGTACCACATATCATTATATCATTAGCCTGGGAAAAGATCAACATACTAAATGCATGTCACTATTGCACAATCCTAAAGTCAAATAAATTGTAAGATGGGAACCATCTTTGCTTTTTCAAGTCACTAATATTTTGGGGGATGTTTGTTACTGTAGCATAACCTGACCTGTTCTGACTGATAAAATAGTAACTAAATAATAGAATACAATTATAAAGATCACTAGAAGGAGATCAGAGCAACTGAAAAAAGACAAAGTTGAGGAGGGTAAGTGGTCTTGGAAGAGTGGGGAAGTGGATGGACGGGGAGGAGGAAGACAGAACTTTAAACAACCATCAGGATAGGTTCACTGAGAAAGTGATACCTGAAAACAAAATGAGCTATGCAGACATCTGGGGTAAACAGTGTCCAGGCAGGGCAACAGCCAGGGATGTTTATGATATATTCCAGAAATGGCTGAGAAGTTGGTGTGGCTGGAGCAGAGAGCTGAGGTCAGAGAAGGAACAGGGGCCATTTCTTGTGTAACCTCATGGCCACATAAGGCCTTGGTCATGTTCTCTGAGTGACATGAGCCTAAACATGACTTGATATGGTTTACATTTTTGAAGGATCCTTGTGTCACCCCATTGAGAGTAGACATGTCAGTGGGGAGGGCAGTGTGGGAGTGAGAACCCTGGTGAAAAGAACTGCCTATTCCAGGTGACAGGTATCATGCAGGGTGGTGGCAGCAGAGGTGGTGACATGTGGCCAGAGTCAGATCTGAGATCTATTTTTTTTTTTGGAACCAGGGATTGAACTCAGGGACACTCGGCCACTGAGCCACATCCCCAGCCCTATTTTGTATTTATTTAGAGACAGAGTCTCACTGAGTTGCTTAGGGCCTCACTAAGTTGCTGAGGCTGGCTCTGAACTCGCGATCCTCCTGACTCAGCCTCCCAAGTCGCTTGGATTACAGACGTGTGCCACCATGCCCGGCTCTGAGATCTATTTTGAAGATGGGAACAAGAATTTTCTTGATAGGTTGGGTGGGAGAGAGGCAAGGCCTTTGGCCTCATCGATAGAAGATTGGAACTTCCAGCAGCTAAATGGGGTCGGGTAGCAGAGGGGCAGGTTTTGAGGGGAAGATGGCAGTCAGTTTTGGCCAAGCAGAGATGTGGTGGAGGCTGGTGGATGTCTGTCTGGAGTTGGGAGAATATGGATTTGGGAATCACTGGGGGAAAGAAGGTATCAAAAGTTCAATGTTTTATTTTATTTTATTTATTTATTTTTTGGAACCAGGGATTGAACTCAGGGACACTTGGCCACTGAGCCACATCCCCAGCCCTATTTTGTATTTTATTTAGAGACAGGATCTCACTGAGTTGCTTAGGGCCTCGCTAAGTTGCTGAGGTTGGCTTTGAACTTGTGATCTTCCTCAGCCTCCCAAGTCGCTTGGATTACAGGCGTGTGCCACCATGCCTGGCTAAGTTCAATGTTTTAAAACACTTATATAAAGAAACTTTCAAGTACAGCATCACACTCAGGTGGATTCTGTGGATTGCGGATGAATATTATGGAAAGCAATGTGGCTACCCTCGGGGTAACTTTGCTGGTGTCAGGGAAGTCATTCTGTTTCCTTTGCTTTAGGAAAATCAAGGACATTCCTTTTCCTTTACATCATGCAGCAATCCTCAACTCAGATTTTTTTTAAGCTAAATCCTTGGAGAAGTTGTTTTCCCCAAGAAACAGATACATTTCCTGTTTCCTGAAAACAGAAATTATGAAAAAGTTGTATGTCCCTTTTCTCTTCAGCTGCCAGGGAACTCAGATCCCAACTGGAAACTTCAAAACGTTAACCACTTGGCTGTGTAGAGTTCACATCTCTATTTTTACTTTCCTTCATTTCAATTTCCTACTTTCAATCTCGATTTTAGTATTTCAATGTTTATTTTATTGTGTGTGTGTGTGTTTTTTTTTTTTGAGACAGGTCTTGCTCTGTTGCATAGACTGTCCTTGAACTGTCAAGCGATCCTCCTGTCTCAGCCTCCTGAGTAACTGGGACCATAGGAGCACGTCACTACTGCTGGCTCACTGCATAATTTCTTGCTGTAAGTTCTCTGGAATCCATGCGGAATGAGGCAGGTGTACAGGAAGAAAGAAACATCGCTGAACAAAGTTGCTTTTTAATGACAATACAACTCATTTGTAAGTAAAAAGATATTGAAAAATGGTCTCTAAAGTAATTTTCTATATTCTGTCTCATACTCCAGCTGACTTTCATTATGAAATTGAAGCTGGGTCCCTCAAGGAAAAATAATTCTAGTTCTGAAAAGTTATTTAAAAAAATCACTCTTTAAAGTTGCAGCCTATATGAAAATTCACATATTTTAAAGGAACTAAGCATAAAAAAGATACCGAGAATAATATGCAAAAGAAGTCACCCAACACAATGTAAAATGAACTGTAGAATTGTTTTTATGTCCTGGGGCGATGTGGTAAAGCTTATAGAAAAAGAAGGTGAATTTTTCTATTTGGAAAGGCTGCTCTATGAGTTTTCATTGCTCACCTTTTTCTGGAATCTTCTGAAGCAGGTCTCTCAGTCCTCATGAAGCCTTGTACTCCTTGACTTTACACGAGTCCCCATAAGCCGTTGTTTTATGAATCTGTCAATATTGGTTGTTCAAATCAATTCCTTGTTTAAACTTCAATTGATTTAAAGAGGAAGCAGTGTAAATAATACATAGCATATGTAAATCCATGGATCTGCTCTTTTCCTAATGCACAGTTAAATCAATTCGTAAGCCTTAAAATAAGAGGTCGTGTGGTGTGTTGCCCTAAAGCGATCTCCTTCACCCCACACTTGACCACACAGTGGGGTTGGGTGACACAGGCTCTGTCCTGGAGGGTAAATGCATGGGCCTGCTCCCAGCCCTTGGAAGTAGCCAGTGGGTCTCAAAAACAACCAGGGCTGATGAATTAGATTGACGGAGAAGCGAGTCCAGGTAGGTAGCATGCTCTTCATGTAAGTCAGCAGAGTGGAGGACCCCCCTTCCCTGACCCAGCCTCCAGCTGAAAGGAAAAGAGAAGTGGGGGCATTTTTGCTGAAACAAGGACATCCAGTCAAATGGTTGCAGAACAGGGGGTCTTAAGAAAAATTGTAAGAAAGCCAGCGTAGGGGGCTGGGGTTTGGCTCAGTGGTAAAGCCCTTGCCTAGCCTGCCCAGGCCCTGGGTTTGATCATCAGCACTGCAAAAAACAACAAAGAAAGCCAGTTTGCGGTGGGGAGGCCTCGCTGCAATGTGGTCACTGTTAGCATCTAACTCACCTCTGATTCTGTCCGTCATGGTGCTGGCCCATTTGGGCTGGCTGTAGAAATGATGGGGGAGAATTTGGTTTCTAGTAGTGAATCATAAGCTTGCTATTTATTTATTTATTTTGGTACTGGCGCTTCACCCTTGAGCCACAGCCCCAGACTTTTTTGTATTTTATTTAGAGAGAGGATCTCACTGAGTTGCTTAGAACGTTGCTAAGTTGCTGAGGCTGGCTTTGAACTCATGGTGCTCCTGCCTCAGCTTCCTGAGCTGTGGGATTACAGGTGTGTGCCACTGTGCCTGGCTTAAACTTGCCATTTATAACAGAGGTTCTCAACTGCAGGCCCCGATCTTGCAGCATCAGTGTTATATGGAACTTGCTAAAAATGTAAGTTCTCTTGCGGTGGCCACACGCATGTAATCCCAGAGGCTCAGGAGGCTGGGACTGGAGGATCGCAAGTTTGAAGCCAGCCTCAGCAAAAGTGAGGTGCTAAGCAACTCAGTGAGACCCTGTCTCTAAATAAAATACAAAATAGGACTGGGAATGTGGCTCAGTGGTTCAGTACCCCTGAGTTCAATCCCCAGTACTGCCCCCAACTGCCCTGAAAAAAAAAGTAAGTTCTCGGGCTCCAGCCCAGACTTATGAATTATGATCCTCTAGAGATCATATGGACGATAAAGTTTGAGAACGACCGTTGCAGAAGAAACCCCACTGATAGACAGTAAGCAGATGTCTAACATCAAGGAGACCTGAGTTTCAGAACTGAATCTGTTGGCGATTAGCCAAAACCTCAGAAGATTGCCAAATTATTCTGACCTTCAGTTTCTTCATCTGGAACATAAGATAAGGGCTGAGTCACAGTGAGATTCTCAGCCCTTCTGGAACACAGGGGCAGCTTTTCTGATGCTATTACTCAAAAGGGTACAGTATAATCCCACTTTATGACCCTGTTTATATTAAGTCCTGGAATGGGCCAAAACTAATCAATGATGGGAATGATTGGAACAAGAGTTGCTTGATGGAGAGGGGGGATGGATCCACTGGAAGGGTGATGGGCTTGATGGAAATATGGGTCACAGGGTGCATGTATTTCTTGAAATTTATTAGATTGTGCACATAAGATTCATGCATTTTATTCTATACACATTTTTCCTTAAAAAGGATTATAAATGAATATAATAGTCTAGTTAATGACAAGTGTTTAGGGGCGAAACATACTAATATCACAATTCATTTTGAAATGCATCAGAAATAGGCTGGCTTTTTGGACAGATAGAAGCCTGGATAGTTGGATAGATAATTGGCAAAGTGTGTACAACCAGATGTTAATTATAGCATCTGGTGTGTGCCTGGTTGTATATCCCCAAAGTTCTTTCAACAAAGTTTGAATTTTTTTCTTTTTTTTTTTTTTTTACCTCTACTAGGGATTAAGCTACTAAAATATATCCCCAGTCCTTTTTATGATTTATTTTGAGACAAAGTCTTGTTTTGTTGCCCAGGCTGGCTTTGAACTTGGAGATCCTCCTGCCTCACCCTCCCAAGAACCTGGGATTACAGGTGTGTGTACCCCGTGCCTGGAGAGTTGGAACATTTTTAGGATTAAATGTTGATGGGGAAATTCTGATGCTAACCCACCTCCATTAAGGAAAATTTTCCTGAATTAAAAATTCTACCTCTGGAGACAGATGTATTTCTTTGTCAAGGGTAACAGTTTTTAAGCCATTCACATACAGGTATTCTGGGGACCAGTGAGTTGGGGAAATGGTTTTTACCTTGGTAATGAACTTATTGGGCTGGGATCCCTCCACAGGTCACAGTTGTGGGAAAGACAAGTTGTGCATCTGAGCTTTGCTGTTGTGGCTGTTGCTGTCCAACCACAAGCAACGAGGTACCTGGCGGGACCTGTTCTCCAGGTGTGGGTTTGGGGATAAAAGTCTGCAGAACTTACTTGCCATGTCATACCTTGGCCACCAGGGGGAGCAGCCACCCCACCGTTGCCTGAGGCTCCCAACACTTCAAATCTACAGCTTGAAGATTCTCTGTGTGCCTGGGAGGGTCATCCACTGCTGTCCTCATCATGCCTCACATGGTCCCCAAAGGACCAGAGCTCTGTGCTGCAGACCCTCTTCTGTTCCCCAGTATGACTGAACCTGCCATCTCTGCAGTAGAACATGGTTCTACAGCTTTAGTCTGTCGCTCACCTCCAATCTTACCCCACCATCCTTCTCAAACCCGCGGTGGGCCCGGTGGCTCTGTAGACTGTGAACTCAGCCTCCCCTGGGAAGGTCCCTGTGGTACCCTCCCCACACTCTGACTTGGCATTTTCATCCTATTCTGCAAAATCCGAGGTGAGTCCAAGTATCTTCCATGTTTCCCAGGGTTGCTTCTAAGAATTTCTTCTTTCTCATTCAAAACTCAGGCATGCCACCAACTGTCCCTTTTGGTGACTGCTGTCTGTGAATTTGGTAGCGTCTCTTCATTCACTGAAGACTATGGTTTCTGGCTGTTCTCCGGTGTCTCTTCTGTCTTCCCCTTGGGGATGTGCTGGTCCACTCCCTGATAACCACATCTCCAATGACCTTTCCCCACATTCTGACTCAGCCACTCCTTCCAGTGTTCGCACCCAGGACTTGGCCATCATCTGAAGAAGACACCTCAGGTAGCCTCTGGGACCTCTCCTCACGTGTCCCAGCTCTCCTGCCTGGCCTCCCGTCTTTACCAAGTCATGGTTCTTTATTAAAATCTCGTCTCTCTCTCTCCTGACACTGTCCCCAAGCATGGGTGACATAAACTGGCCAGCCGTTTTGCACCTGCACCAGGGCAGTTGAACATCACCAGGAAAAGCACCCCGTTAGCTAAACTTTCTCCTTGATTTCAGAGACACAGACCTCAAAGGAGCCCCCCACACTGCCCGTGTCCCCCTACTTCTCCCAGGTTGGTTTGCTCCCTGACTCTGCAGTAACCACCTCACGTCCCTTTCCTCAACCTCCTGCACTTCCCTTGCGCCCTCCCTTCTGCTCAGCTGAAGCACATGCCTCTTAACTTCAGAGAAGCTGTTAGAAGCCCTGGCATCTTCTACCACCATCTGAGTCCCGACCCATTCCCACGGGGCGGCAGGAGAACTCCTTTATGAAGCCCCCTGCCCCGCCTGAGCTCCGGGTCCTGGTCCTTCCAGGAAAGCGTGCTCCAGCTTTCCTCAGCTGCTGGAAGTTCTCACTAGAGGGCAGAGGATGCCTTTTTAGCTCAGGGCCCAATGTCATTCGGTTTTCTGCAAGGAGGAATTTTTGTAATTGCTACCAAGCGGGGGGCCAGGTTAGGGGTGGAGATTGGGGCTCCATGGTGGTCCACACATACCCCCAGGGGGAGCATCCTGGAGCTCATGATCTCTTCTGTATAACAGCACCCCAGAGCTCTCCCAGCCCCGTCCCAGCCAACATCCCATTCTGATCCGGTCATCACCCTCCTGGCCAGGGAGGAAAAGGACTGGCCCATGTCCATGGACAATATGCCCAGAGCCTCCAGTGCAAAGAGCTGCTCCATACCCCAGGGCCATCCCCACACAGGTCCGTGTGACGTCTTGCCTGGTGTCACTTATCCCAACATTATTTGTGTGCTGGGACATGAAGGTGCCTGTGTGTCCCTCCCCAGGAGGTGGGCCAGTGAGGGGCGTGGAGACACACCACAGAATATTATGCAGCAGTTACAAGTAATGGACCAGCAGTCCCCACAGTCCCATTTTTAAAGCCTAGCACTGACAACAGGAAGAACCACCATCGCCCTTTGCGTCCATTCAAATACCTGTGTCCCCAGCAACAACACAGGTGTTTAGTTTTTGTTGCTATTTTTAAAAAATTTTATTTATTCTTTTTAGATACATATGACAATAGAGTGTTTTTTGACACATCATACATACATGGAGTATGACTTATTCTAATTAGGATCCCATTCTTGTGGTTGTACCTGATGTGCAGTTACACGAGGTGTATTCATATGGGAACAAGGGAAGTGATGTCTGATTCATTCCACTGTCTTTCCTATTCCTGTCCCACCTCTCCTCCCTTCATTCCCCTTTGTCTTATCCAATAAACTTCTATTTTTCCCCTCCCTACCCTCCTTTCTGGTGGGTTAGCATCCAGATGTCAGAGAGAACATTCACTCTTTGATTTGGGGGGACTGGCTTTTTTCATTTAGCATGATAGTTGAGTCCCATCCATTTAGCAGAAAATGCCATAATTTAATTCTTGTTTATGGCTGAATAATATTCCATTGTGTATATATACCACATTTTCTTTATCCATTCATTTGTTGTTGTTTTGTTTTTTGGTGTTGGTGCTTACCCACTGAGCCACATCCCCAGCCTTTTTTATATTTTATTTATTTATTTATTTATTTATTTATTTATTTATTTATTTTTGGTACTGGGGATTGAACTCAGGGGCACTCCACCACTGAGCCACATCCCAAGCCCTATTTTGTATTTTATTTAGAGACAGGATCTCACTGAGTTGCTTAGGGCCTCGCTAAGTTGCTGAGGCTGGCTTTGAACTCTCAATCCTCCTGCCTCAGCCTCTCAAGCCACTGGGGTTACAGGAGTACGCCAATGTGCCTGGATAACAACCTAGGTGTTCCAGAACAGTTTTAAATACAAAGATGGACATCAAACCCATCCAAAGGGTTATCAGTGTGGGAGGGCACAGGGGTAATCAGGGATCAGACAGGCGACAGACAGACAGACAGCAGGAGTGGGCCTTGCTTGGGCAGTGATGCTGTGGGGGGTGGTCCTGGACAGAAGCGTGATGCCCTTGACCCTCACCAGAGGCCCAAGCCCTCCCGTCTGACCCAGGTGTCCTTCCCTGTGACGGTGGTCCTGTGCTCCCTGCAGAGGCCACCATGGGGGCCATATATGCCCCACAAATTCCTGGGCTTTCATGGTTCCCTTGGAAACAAGTGTCATTGGTCCCACACCTGAGGTCGCAACTATTAAAAAGAAAAGCTGACAATGACTCTGGCCCTCCTCCACCCTCTCCACCTACCTGTACATCTCCTCCTTCCCGGTGACATCCAGGCCCACACCCCAGTCACTGAGCCCTGGCCTGGTCCTCCATCTCCTGGTGTCTGGTTGGCCAGAGGAGCCAGCGTGCGCCAGTGAGAGGGGAGGCCCCCCTGGAGGAGGCGCTGGCCCACCTTCCTGTGCCTTGGGGCCACCAGGCGATGGTTTCTTAGGGCCCAGAGCCCCAGAGAGAGCAGGCTGAGACTGCGAGTGTCTGATGGCCTGATCCTCTTATTCGGGGATCCCTTGAGGTCTGCACCGGGGAGCTTCCCTGGAACAGTGTGCGCTCCAACAACATCCCCGTCTCTAGCATCCTGTGCCGTCACCGCCCACGGTGGCCGACGCCAGGCCACTGGCACAGCGTGTCGAATAGGAAGAGGTGGGCATGGTTGGCTCTGGGGGGACTGGTGTGCCTCCTGCCACTGCTCGTGACTGCTGAAGGTGGCAGGAAGGGACAGTTGGCAGGGACCAGCGAGGGCAAAGCCTGGCCTTTCAGAAGCACAATTGCCAACGCCCAGTCCTGGACCACTTTGTGGTGGAGGTGAAGCCAGAATTATAGGTGATCGGGTGGAATCAAGAAGGAAAGAGTGGATCGAGTGGAAGTGGAGGCCGATTTGAATCTGGGAAGTTGGAGACCGCCCCTGGGAGATGGGAATGTCAATGTCTCCAGAGCCTGTTGATCACCAAGATTACCTGCCTATGCGACCCCTCCCAAAAGGTTGCAGACAGGGAGTTGTTAATTAATGTCCTCTGGGCTGCTACCTGCCTGGATCACTCCATCTGGCCTCTCCCCCTGCCTTTTGGCCACCCCACCAGGATCTCCTGGGCCTGGTCACTAGGCAGGAAGGAGAAAGATAAGGGGGGAGAGAGCAGAACAAAGGAAACTTTAGTCTGTAAAAGGGGCAGGGCGCTCTCACTTCTTGGTACCAGAACACCAGCCACAGCCCCCTTTCCTCCCAGGAGAAGTCTATTACTGCCTTTAAATAAAACCTGCTCCATCCACTTGCATCGGCTGCTTCTCTAAGGTTCAAACTTCAACATTTGAAGAAGAGAACTCGTCACTGATAACCCCGTGGTGTCAGAGGGACTCTCACCAAAGCTCCACCTGAGGAAAGTGCTTGAGAGAAGGTGGCATCTTCAGGCCCCAGAGGGAGAAGCGGAGGCTTTCTCTCCTCTTCTGTAGAAGCTGGGAGGCCTTGGCATTCTCCTGGGAGAATTTAAACAGTACGGATCTCAGTGTGCAGACGAGTGAGGACTTTTGTTCTCACAATCACGGGACAAAGGTCCAACCTGTTCACAGGATGGATCTGAAGTGCAGAGAAAACTGCAGTTTTATACAGACCAAGTTCTTTCTGTGGAATCTTCCGACTCAAGAAGAGGACAGAAGTCTGATTTTCAAATAGGAATTCCCCCCCCTTTTTTTTTTTTTTGCAGGTAAATTAATTGCTTTCTGCCTTGTACTATTTACAGAACACTGATGTCAAGCTGAGTGGAAGGAGGAAAACAAGATCACTTAAAAAGGAGGAATTTTTTTTTTTTTTTTAAGCACTATAAGGAAACCATGCCTGCTAAGTGAGACAAAATGTGATTTGGTCTTAAAAAGAAGCAGACCTGGGTAATAAGTGGTTGCCTTGGACTGAAGCTGGGAAAGGAGACTTGAGTGGGTGGACAAGCAGGAGGGCTGGGGTGTGGTAGCTGAGGTGGGTCCTTCTAGGACCTTCTGGAACCTTCTAGAATCTCTGTTCAGCTGATGCCCCAGCCTGCCTTTGCATTGGGAGGCAGAGTGTATGATTTGCTGAGATTCTAGTAAAATTGGAAACAGGTTGATTTACTTTAAATCCAAATTTTAAAACATTTCCCATGATTCATCCACAAGGTAGCTTGTTCAATAATAATAACTTTTGGACACTGACAATATTGCTATTTTTTCCAAAAGAATCTTCCCACTAGGCTGGAATTGCTGGCTTGGTGTAGGCAGAATATGAGACCACCAGATTCTTGGGTGCTTCTTCCCGTAGGTGGCCCGGTGTTGTCCAGACTGGCCCCACAGAGGAACATGCTTCCCTCCTTCTTCTCCTTCCCTCCAGTGCATCCCCCACTGCTCACAGGAGCAGTGGCTGGACCTGGTTGACCTGGCTGTCCACTCTGTGGTGGGATATTTGCAGAGATGGTCAGTGTGGAATAGATGGCTGACGATCCACCACCATATCTGCTGTTGCTTCTTCACTTCAGAGCTGGGTTGGGAAAGGGCCACCAGCCAGTCTCCACTGCCCAGCAGCACCCCCGGCCCCTTCTATTTTGGTGGGCCCCCCGGGTGGCAGATTGTATTCTTGAAACTGTTGTCAAGCCTATTTCTGGTCTCACCTGGGATTGCTGCGCTCCGGTCAGGAGGTGGAATCTACGTCTCCTCCCCTTGAATGGTACGGGGGACAGGACAAGCAGAGGGGACGCCATGTGTCCTGTAGGACGAGGCTGGTGACAGAGTCTCCACCTGGACAGCAACATCCAAGCATGACTTCTTCCAACTTGATGGGCTGCCATCTTGATAGAGGCCCTTCCTGATGGCTGTGAGTGGTGGTGGGGAGGAAGACACAGGGGGAAAGGTTGAATGGGAGTTTGTGGCCAGGGATGGAAGTGGTTCAGGGACTCCTGTGTGTATTCTGTGGTACAGAATCCAGTCACGTGGTCATACCCCTCCTCAAGCGAGTTGGGAGATGTCCTGTGTGCCCAGGAAGAGATGAACCTCGGGAGCATCTGGTCTGCTTGTACTGGATGCACCCTCTTCAAACCAGATTTCCTGTCTTTAAGATGGAAGGAACATTGGTCTTGCATTACTGAGCTCCAGCCCTGAGCCAGGAGAGTTGCTTCATGACGGTCTGGAGAGTCCCTCAGTGATAGGACACATGGGTGAAAGTTGGCATTGTGGCCAGGTGCGGTAGACTGTTGGATTGTCATATCCACGGTCCCTCCCTGTGGCCCTATCCTGAGGGAGGATTATACTTCCCTGCCTGCTGACATCAGGCTTGGCTCAGGGACTGAAATGGGAGCAGAGGTGACTCCTGCTGTGTGGGAAACTTTAAGAGCCATTTCCTCACGCTGACCCCTTTCCCTCTGCTGTGAGGTCAGAATGTTTCACATAGGGCTGCTCCTTCAGTCCTGTTCCCCAAATGAAGAGGACAGGCGAGAAAAACCACTGCTGTCCTGCAGTCAGCCACAAAGGCAATGAGAAACCAACATCCTTTCCTTCCTCCTTTTCTCCCTCCCTCTTTTCTTCCTTTTTTTCTTCCTTCCTTTCCCACTGAGATTTTTGGGGCCATTTGTTACTGCAGCATAACCCAACCTTTCCTGACTGCTACATTGGGAAACTCAACAGTGCCCTCATCTGGCCTTGTCAATCTCCCTGACATAGTCCCTAAGTGAGAAAGTATCTCTAGATTTGGCTTCCAAATCCCAGTGCCAAAACTCTGGGGCCTGGACTGGACCTGACAGAGCATCCTCTTTGCTCAGATGTAGGGATTTGGAATGGAGGGCTAATGGTTCATAACTCCCAGCAGCAGTAGAGGATGCAATCAAAGAGAGACAGGAGAGGGGCAGAGCATGGTGACCCCCAGGGCCTCAGACTCCACTGCCCTGGAGAGAGGAAAGAGCTGTGAGGAGGGAGCTGGCCCAGTCTCCCTGTTGTATCAGTGTGGAGGAGGAAGCCCACTGGAGGATTGGCCAGGCGTGGTTCATCCTTCCCTGGGTCGTTCCTGCATACTGCTTAAGTTTAGTAGGAATTTACATCAGTGGAGAGAGGAGCCACCAGAAAACCCTCTGATGCGCGCGCAGCCCCTGACCCACCAGCCAAAGAACTTCAAACTGGCCCTGGCATCCAGCCCACCCCTGGCTGCTGAACCTCCATCCCTGGAGGGGCTGGGCATTCACATTAGGGAAGTTTCAAGAGTCTTCACTCTCGAAGACTGCAGTGGGAACTGAGTGAAATCACATTAGCAAAACTGCTCCACCAATCATAAAGCAGAATGTATGTGCTGGGAGGGAGACGAAGGCTGGCACCAGGGAGGTTTTCTTCATCAGGCCTCTCTTTCCTGGGTACCTATTTCTCAGGGAGGTGCTAATGATGAGATTCCGGAGCCCTGCTTTCGCATCTGGAATGAGCTGGGAGATATTTTTCTAGTCCATTGTTTCTACAGCCCCAGCAGATGGAATCATTTATCTAAAAGTTCCTGCCATTAGCATCGAATCCGCTCCATCTGATGCCTCTGGAGACAGAGCTGGGCTTGTGGCTCAAGAGCTCACCTTGGATGCTACCTAGCAACAAACAGGAATCACAATCTCTTAAGACTTCAATCGGAAACCCAGTTGCAGCCGTAAACTCTGTTTACAGCGTGCCAGGGGCTGAGAGGAGCGTTGAGGAAAAGCGGGTTGCCAAAGAAACCAAAGAGTTATTCTTTCTTTTTTTTTTTTGTTTAACCTGAACATAAAAAATCAGCATCGATGTATGAATCACAAACTGGCCCTGACCAGGAGACCTTGATCAGGAAGAAGAGCCAGGGGTGCAGAGCTGCTGGCCAAGCCCCCGGGGCAGCTCCTCTTCCAGCCTGGGGCTCTGGATTGCTTGGTGTGAAAGCTCTACTTTCTCCTCTCAGGTTTCCTTCTCTCACTCCTGTTCTAAACTTGTCCACCTCTAATTTCTTTCTGGGCATCGCTTACCTTCTTGTTTCTCTTGACGGTTCACTGGTTTTTTTCTTCTTTTTTTTTAGGAAATTGATCTCTTGATTTACTCTCTTCCTTTCTGCTTCCTGGGACTGTCTGCCATGACAGTATAGTGTTCATGTCTATCAAGTGTGCGGGAAAGCGCACTGACCCCCACCTCTGCAGCCCCTGCACCCGGTGGATGGAGGGTCGTGGGTGGTGTCCCAGGAGGCCCAGCTCAATACTGAACCCCTTCCAGGAGCTCATGCGGGGCTTTGGCAGGGCGATGGGGGGGGGGGACACACCTACTCATCCTTTGCAGAGAAGCATGTGAGAGAAGTGTGGGGAAACAGAGGGGAGCTGGATACCTGGGTGGTGGTTCATACCAGGGCACTTGGAGCTATTCTAGAACCTTCTGTGGTGCAGCTTTCATTGCTTTCTCCTCCCTCACTCATCCCCCAAGCCGAGGCAGGAAGTGGTGGGGTGGCCCAGTATATAAGGTGTGGCCATGGGAGAAACTGCCTGGTTCCTTTTCCCTCCCACCTGACAGATTCCCCACAAGGGGCGAGTGGTCACACTTCCATGGCTGCTCATTCTCTCAGCCGACATCTATTGCCACACTCGTGAGTATTGAGCAGTGTTTAAGCCCCACTGCACACGGACGCTGGGGTAGACTACCTAGTTCGAATCCTGGCTCCACCCCTTACAAGGTGTGTGACCTGGGACAAGTTACTTCAACTCTCTGTGCCTCAGTTTCGTGTATGACATGAGGATCATCTCGGAAATACCTTATTAATGAAGAATCAGCGCCATAGTGTTGTCCGTCATTTAGTGGAGGGTCTGGGACTCAGTAAATATGAGATGGATGTTTGTTCAATTAAAGAAAGCTGTTGTGGGTGCTGAGGATATAGGGATGTCCTTGACCTCACGTAACCTTGCTGCAGAAGGAAGAGACAGACAATAAGCATGAACAAGTAAAAGATATAACCGCATCGTCACATGACAGGGTAGAGGGTAAGTAGCAGGCAGGGGCCGGAGCAGGTGTTATGCTAAGTAAGGAGGCGAAGGAAGCTGCTGCAGAGGAGGCTGGGTCTGCACAGACCTATGTGGCCTCCAAGACCAGTTCCAACCATCAGGGGGTGGAATGGGCAGGGGAACCACAGTGTCAAGGGCCAGGACATTGGAGAACAAGAAAGGTGGCTGTGGCTGGAACGTGGCACCCTGTGAGAACAAAGATGGAGAGACAGGGAGGCAGGTCCAGGTCCTGGGGGCCATTGGTCCCAGTGAGACACTGAGATTCTTTTCTAATGACAGCAGGAGACCATGCTAGTTTTTCAGAGCTACAGGAGCAAGTCACCCCACTTGGTGACTTACAGCAATAGAAGTGTGTTCCGCCATTGTTCTAGAGGTTGGAAGTGGGAGGTCATGGCATTGGCGGGGTTGTGGCCTTTCTCTAGGCTCCGGGGGGCTCCATCCTGCCTCTTCCAGCTTCCAGTGGCTCCAGGCACTCCTTGGCTTGTGGCCGCATCCCTCTAATCTCTGCTTTGGCTTCACTGTGTGGCCTCTTCTTCTAGGACACCAGTCATTGCAATTAGGAGCTAAACTCAATATGATACCATTGAGAGGTTCTTTAGTTATATCTGCTTTGCTTTTTTCCAAAAAGGGTCACATACACAGATACCAGACATTAGGACTTGGACACTTGATTTTGGGGGACACAACCCAACCTATAGGACAACAGTACTATGGTTTTTTTTTTTTTTTTTTTTTTGGTACCCGACATTGATCCCAGGATACTTAACCATTGGGCCACATCCACAGCCCATTTTATATTTTATTTAGAGACAGGGTCTCACTGAGTTGCTTAGGGCCTCGCTTAGTTGCTGAGGCTCGGTTTGAACTTGCAATCCTCCTGCCTCAGCCTCCAGAGCCCCTGGGATTACATGTGTGCACCACCACACCTGGAAGGGTACTGTAGTTTGAACAGAGAACTGATAAATGTGGTTTACGATTAGCAGGTTATGCTGGCTGTTATATGCAGAACATACTGGAAGCGGGAGGCTAGTTGGGGAGGTTGTGGCAGGAAGCTGGGCCAGAGATGATGATAAAACCCAGAAAAACCATTGAGGACACTTGCCACTAGGCCTGGATGTCCAGCTGGATAGGAACCATTGCACAGATCACCAACCCCCACCAAGGCCACTCAGTGTCTGAGATGGATCCAGACGACCCAACATACAATATGTGAACACAAACAAGATGTGGATATCGCTCAAACTCCAGCATTATCCAAACATCCTCCACCCTGGCTGACATGAGCTACTGCTCCTTTGAATTAAAAGAAAAAAACAAAAATCAACCATGATTCTAAACTTCTTCCATCCTTCTCACCTTCTAGGCAAGAATGATGAAGATACCTAACTGTAGAATCACCCACCTCTTTATCCCATCCAGAGCCAAATCTTGCCTCCTTGAGTCTTCTCCCAAAACACACCACCAGGCCCAAATCCTAAATAAGCACTGAGATGCCCTCAGGTTCCCCATGACCTGGGTTTGCTTTTGTTACATCAACCCCAGTAACTTGGTTCCATTACCAGATGCCCCTGGTAGTCTTTGAAGAGCAAAACCAACTCTGTGGGTATGGGGTCTCTGCAGTTTATGGGACCCTGTACTTAGAAAGCCCTGCACTTCATCCACTGCTGCCATATTGAAATTCTTAATGGTTTTTGGAGAGGGACTCCCTACGTTCGTGTCTCAGTAGGTCCCACAAATTTCATAGCCTGTTCTGCTGAAGGGCATGGATAGCAGCTAATGCCACCATCACTATGGAAAAAGGGAAAAGAGGGATATTTAGGACCCTTTGGTTAGATCTGGAGAACTTTTGAAATCAGGTTGTGTACTCAAACAGGGAGTGCTCTTCATCCAGATGGGGCATACTGGGGGAAGTGTCAAGCATACCCATTTTGCTGTGGGTGGACAGGAGCCAAGAGTCTCTGTCTGGTGAAAATATACTTCTTATCAAACAAGATCAAATAGGGATGGGATGTTACAATCATAATATTGGTGACCTAATATCGTACTATAGTTTCACAACCTGTCGCCATTGGGGGGTAACCAGCCCAGGGCTCAAGAGAGCTCTAGGAGTTATTTCTTACAACTGCATGTGAATCTACAATCATCTCAAAATGAAAAGTTTAATTAAAAAGAATTGGTGACCCAGAAAATCAGAATGTGAATGGGACTTTGGCAGCTCGGGGCTGGTGTTACTGATTTGTATTCACCAGTTCTCAAATCTGCAAGGAGTTTGGGGGCAGGTCATGCAAGTCATGCAGCCTAGGGAAGGGGCCATGTGTGGTATGGGAGGGGACAGGGGCAGCAGTGGTGGCAACTGAGTGTCCTTTCTCATGGCCTCTCATTGAGGGATGTGGAACAGGGAGCAGCACATCTCTCTTTGAGGGGGTAGACTCGGTTCTGGAAAGTTCTCTGAGGAAAGCACTCACCTTTAGTTCACTGATGCAATGGGGCTGACACAGAGGTGCCCTGGCCCTCTACACCCTGAACTGGAGTGGAGTCCAGGCTGGGTTCTATCAGCCTTTACTTTCTTGCTTTCAATGATCCAGAGCCAGTCTGGGGAGGAGAGTAGGGCGCCATCTCATCTTGATATTTGCAGATTTATTCATGGAAATCCTCACACATCTGGATGAGAATATATTCCTTGCCCCTGGAGGAAATAGTTAAATGAATCGCTAAAGCACAAAATGTTCCTGTAAAATTGCTTCCATATTTTATTAGACGCAGATGAGCATGAATATTGTGAAGTCAACTGGAGGGTGAGCGAATTGAGTTCTCGCCTTTCCCCACAAACAAACTCTTCCTCCCCAGAAAGACTTGAAGGGGTGTTGGTTTGGGATGGGACCATTGACTTGCTGGTTCACTTCTTCATTCATCCATCCATTAAACATTTATTGGGCACCCACTGTATGCCAAGTGATGCAAGCTAAACTGCAGCAGGAGATATTCTTGCTGACCTACATTAAACACCACCATTGCAACAACTTCCCTCTGAGATGCGCCATTTTTGTTTGACTCTTTTGTGGAGATGCCTTTCCAGGGAGGAGATTTCCTTTCATGTATCTGAGGGTCTCTGTCTCATCTGTGGCATGAAGAAGAGGAGACATTGTCACATACCCCCTTCACAGTTGAAAAGGCTTATTAACAATAAATTCCTCTTTTCTAAATCTCTTCATTTGCTTCAAGGTGTGAAATTTATTGGGGGGAAAAATGGATACAGTACTGCACAATGGACTTTCCAGCTGCATGGAGCTTATTATTAATTTCTCACACTCCGTGTGACTCTGCCAAATTGATCCCAGCTGGGCATCCCAGGATCTGGCTTCCATTCAGAATCCCCAGCATGGGGTCGGGGAGCAGAGGAAGACAGACTAAACTTCCTCCATTCATGTCTCCTCTTGGGAGGTTGAGTTGAACAAGAAGGTCTGTCAGATCCCTGGATGCTGGAGTGATGGGGGATCTTTCACACACTGTCACCACGGCATGGTGAGAGGGTTGTGTGGAGTTCGCCTGCATTGGCCAGAGCTGGTGGTGGGGGCAGTGGCTGCCAGGCCCATGGCTGCGGGGTGCTGGCTCAGGGGAGAGGGTGGGCTCTCACCCTATCCAGAGAGAGCTTCTAGGGTTGCCAGGAGCACTACATGCAGACATCCTGGGGCCCGTGAAATCTGTCCCAAAAGGGCTTCTGAAGGAAAAGCACTAAGAGGAAATAGCACCCAGAGGGGCTGCCCCTGGAGCATGGTGGCCAATTTTGCTGTACAGGATTCTCACAGCATCTGGAGGGTGGGCTTGAGCAACGTAATTCTTGCCACAGATTTGGAGGCTGAGAAGCAGCTCATTCAATCTAGTAATGCATCTCAGACTATGCGGCGAGTTTTGGAGATTAGATTTGAACTTGCTATTCTTTCTCTACAGGAGTTATATGTTGATTCCTTTCAAAAGCAAAAAATTGTTATAAAAAAGATATATTTGAGCCTCTGTATGGAGGCTCCAGGGTAGGAAGGGGTACACTTCACTGCATTTGCTTTTGGGTTCACTTGTGGAAAATGACCTGGAATTGGTTAGAAATGAAATTCATCCCAATATGCTCCAATTCCAGAGGGTCTTGGGAATGGGTAGGGAAGCAGGAGGTGTCTATTTCTCATTCATCAAGCACCCAGCCAAAGCCCCTTTGGTTCAAAGTTTTAGATTCATACCAGGGGAAAAAATATTCAAAATGTCCCTTTTGGTAAATGGAGTAGAAGAAATGTTCTCGCATCTTTACTTGAATAACTGAGGATCCTCTCTGAGCCAGGGTTTTACCTGTGAACTTTCAACACACGGCCTTCTGGAAACACCCTGGGTGCAGGGTCAGAGGACCCGGGCTGGAGTTTGGCTCAGATCCCTACTGGCTGGGTGAATGCACACAAGTTATTGCATGCTTAGCTGCAATTCTTTCCTCTTCAACAGCGGAAGCCCTATGCATCATCCAGGAGTTCAATGAGATGATCCGTCTTCTCACTCTGACTCTCTGATCCCTGGGCAAACATGAATTGCTGATACCAGCCAGGAGGCTGGGTGTTGGAGAAGACAGGACCAAATGCCTTCTTAAGTCCAGGTTAGCCGGGCATGGTGGTACCTGCTTGTAGCCCCAGTCCCTTGGGAAGCTGGGGTAGGAGGATCCCTTTCACCAGAGCATTTGAAGCTGGCTTGGGCAACATAGGGAGACCTTGTCTTAAAAAAATAAATCCAGGTTAACTGTAAAGATTCTTTTCACTCATGACTCGGGGGCACAGTCTTTTGGTTTGGTTCCCTGGTGGAGAGGAAGAAGAGAGGAGAGCTGCTGGGGCCCAGGAGAGGGCAGAGTTCTTGGTGAAATTGGGCGTAGGCGGTGGACAGAGGAGTCCAGGCAGCTGCTGGGGATGAGGGACTCAGATCGCGGAAGGACGGAAGAGGTCTGTTGAGAAGCATTAACGGGTAATGTTCTTTGAAAGCCCAGCTCAGAGCAGGTATCATTTGCAGTTTTTATCTAATGGATATGTTCTTTGGAAGGTGATGCCACATTGCAACGAGGCCATATCAGGCCCTGAGATCAATTTGGATTGCATTCAGGGAGTGACCATCAGAATTTTGGAACTCAGGTTCTGTGTTCACTTGCACTGCTTTTTTTAATGGGGCTATCAGAGATTGGACCCAGGGATGCTTAATGACTGAGTCACATCCCCAGCCCTTTTTATTTTTTATTTTTGAGGCAGGGTCTCGCTAAGTTGCTTAGGGCCTCGCTAAATTGCTGAGGCTGGCTTTGAACTTGCAACCCCCCTGCCCCACCTCAGCCTCCTGAGCTGCTGGGATTATAGGCATGTGCCACCACACCAGGCATAATTTATATTTTAATAACCCATCAGCCATGTTGATACATGCCTGTAATCCCAATGACTTGGGAGGCTGAGGCAGAAGGATAGCATATTTGAGGCCAGCCTCAGCAGCTTAGCAAGACCATATCTCAAAAATAAAAAAAAAATAAATAAATAAAATAAATAGAGGTGGGCATGTAGCTCAGTAAAGCACCCCTGGTTATAATCCCCAGGACAAGAAAGAAAGAAAGGAAGAAAAAAAGAAAGAAAGAAAGAAAGAAAGAAAGAAAGAAAGAAAGAAAGAAAGAAAGAAAAGCAACAAGCAAGCAAGAAAGAAATTAATTTCCCTGGTTCCTGGAAGTGAGTTTCTAAACCCTTGGCATTTCCAAGTGATAGGAATGTGTATTGCTCATGGCATGACCCTTGAGCCACACCTGAGTCAGCACCTGAGTCAGCATCTGAGTTATACTAATGTGATGACTCAGGATGGGGGCTGGCCATGCCAGAATGACCAGAGGGTGGGGGTCTGAGCCCCCCCAGCTGTGGGGCAGGGTGGCTGAAGATGGAGTTTAGTTATGTGGCCAACAATTCCATTAATCACATCTAGGATGAACTCCTACTATAAACCTTGGGCACTGAGGCTTGGTGGAGCTTCCTGGTTGGTGAGCTCATAGGTGAGCCAGATTCCATGGGGGAACGTGGAAGCTCTGCATTTGAGACCTTCCCAGGCCTCGTCTGATGGCCACCGAGCCACATCCCCAGCCCTATTTTGAATTTTATTTAGAGACAGGGTCTCACTGAGTTGCTTAGGGCCTCGCTAAGTTGCTGAGGCTAGCTTTGAACTCGTGATCCTCCTGCCTCAGCCTCCCAAGCGCTGGGATTACAGGTGTGAGCCACTGCACCCGGCTGGACGGGAATTCTTTTAGCTTCCCCATGAGAGATGCCCCATTGCTTAAGAACTTGGAGTCATTCCTGAATGGAGAAGGGATGCAGGTAGTGAATAGGGCACCCTGTCCTTTAGCTGTCCTTGGGATGTGCCAGTTGTGCTGAGCGCACACAGGGGAAGCTTTGAGATTATTGGTTGTGAGGACTTGAGCTCAGGGAAGAGTCCAACAATAGTGGGAGGGACGCTGGAGGGGGTCCCAAGTCCCCACGTGAATGGGTGAGCCCGTGGCCGAGAGGCACTGGTGGGCATAAGTCTGCACACTGATGCTCTTTCTGGCCTGCAAACCGGGCCTCTGTTTCAGAGCTGGATGATCTGTTGGTGGTTGCGGGGAGCATCTGGCTGGGCTCCTGTTGGTAAAAAGCATCGATGGAGGGGAAAATCTCCACCCATTGAGGGGCAGCTGAATGAAGTTTGGACATTCAGACATGGAGGGCCGGGGTCCTGTGAGATTCCCTGGAGGCAAGAATGGCTGAAGGAGCTAGGGTTTCAAAACAAAATGGAGTGGCTCTTGAATTCTCATTGTCACACTCCCCAGCTGGTCACAGCAAAGTCACCCCTCCTGCAGACACCCTCCTTGTGTGTCTTGGCAGGCAGCACGGCCACCTCCCACTCCAAGAGCTGAGGACATCAGGTCCTCCTTTCCCAGCACACCTTGCAGCCTGAGCCTGTGGTCCACGCTCAGCCGGTTAGAGCTGTGGGCTCTGGATGTGTGTTGGGAGGGTCTTAGGAGGTGGCAGGTGGTGGTGGCTGCATGGGTCCTGTCATTTCAGAGGCCCCCATGTCTTCCCCATGGGTGAACTCCCGACACCCTTCTTATCCTTCTCCTTCTCTAATCGATTTCTCTGGCTATTTCTGTTGCTGGCTACTCAGAAGACAGCTGACCTGAGAAGGAATGGAGTTGTGGCCATACTCAAACTGCTGAGACATGGATAGGTCCAGGGAGCAGGAGAGGACAACCAGGGCTGGGGATGAGCCAGGGGCTGGGGATGAGCCAGAGCCTGGGTCTTCATGGCGGGCCCTGGAGGGGCAGCGGGTGGCCATGGCTCTGCTGTGCCCAGTGAACCAACTCTGGTGTCAGCTCCCAACACACCCTTCCTGTTCTGACCTTCCCACTGGCTGTGTGCCCCTGGGGTACTACCTCCCTCTCTGCACCTCTTCCTCCAGTATGGAGGTGTTGGGGTAGCCACTGGTCGGTGAGATGAGACAGTCTCTAAAGGATGTGATCACCAAGGCGATGGAAAGGGGACGCTGGCCACTTCTCTGGTCTCCGATCTTTAGGTGAGGATCAGAGCAGAGTGACCTTGGTTGTAAAGAGTGTACTCATAGAACATCTGGAGAATTCCGTCTGCACAGTGGGCATGCCGCCTGTCCCATACATTGCCTGGCTTGGGACCCTCCCTCCTGTCCCAGCCTGCCACCGCCAAGGAGCACGTGGGTAATAAAATGTCCAAACACTCTCCTTCACATCTTCCGAGTTCCTTCTTTTGGGGTCAGGGAGCGGTACACTGAGGCGTCTGCAGCCCCAGCATTGAACAAGGGAGGTGGCATTGGTGATCCGCCAGCCCCTCCTCACCTTTGCCTCCCTGAGTCTGAGACAACATGCTACCAGCTCCGCGGGCTGTCTGCCTGCGTCCGGAGGCTGGTCAGAGGCGATCAATGAACAGCTTCAGGATTCTGACTGGGCCTTGGCCCACCTGGGGAGCCAAGGGAAGGGTTTCCTCTCTCTCCTTCCAGACTCTGGAGAAGGGCTGTCCCTGCGGGTGGGAGACTCAGGAGGCAGAAGGAGAAGAGCTCAGGTGGAGATCTACCACGGGGGCCAAAGGAGGAAACGTGGAATGTGAAAGGTCATGAAGGGACAGCTTCCCAGGGAGTCCCCCAGGCCAGCCCAGGGCACAGCGGGGGTGGGTGGGAGCCCGGCCGCTCCGGGAGCTTCTCCTTCAGGCAGGTATAAATAATGAAATGCTGCAGCTACTTATAGAACCACACCATGGCGGGGTGTTGTAGATTCTCTTTGATTTCTGCTTTGCACCTGCGGAGGGCTTGCCACGTGCCTTCCCACCGACAGGGACGCTGAGCTGCCTGGGCGGCTGTTCGGGTGTGGGTGGGGACAACAACTTGGGTCTTGGTTGAGCAGATTGCTTTAGAAGCAGCCCAACCCCAGTCTTGTCCTCTAGTGTTCCCCAGCCAGGGGGGCATTGCTGCCAGGGTCCCCTTTGCCCACATCAGTCAGGGGCTAAGGTGGGCTGTGGCAGGAAGAGCCATTAGGAAGGTGTATGACCCAGTAGGGAGTAGAAAACCCCTGTACCCCCTCCCCTGCCTTCACTCCTGCCTACCTACTCCAAAGGAACTCTATTCTTCTAGTCACCCCCTTATTGTGAATTAGCATCCACATATCAGAGAAAACATTTGGCCTTTGGCTTTTTGAGATTGGTTTATTTCACTTAGCATGATATTCTCCAGTTCCATTCATTTAGCAGCAAATACCATAATTCCATTCTTCTTTAAGGCTGTGTGATATTCCATTGTGTATATACACACCACAATTTCTTTATCTATTTATCTGTTGAAGGACACCTAGGTTGGTTCCATAGTTTAGCTATTGTGAATTGAGCTGCTATAAACATTGATGTGGCTGTGTCACTGTAGTAGGATGATTTTAAGTCCTTTAGGTTGTTATGGGGCACAACCTAAGAATAGACCAATCACCACTGAGAAGTTCAAATTTGAAAGTCTTTATTAGCCAACCAGCTGACTGTCTCACACGATGCCCTAAAAATGGCTACTGGGAGAACAGCCCAGACCATAGGTTTGCAGGTTTTTTTCCCCATAAGTTAGTACATCCATCGTAAGTGTCAGTTGCTATGATTCAAAATTACAAACTAACATCATGAGATCTGAAATCTTGAGCAGAGGGGGAAGTGGGTCAAAGTGACCTTACTTAGGTACAAACTAAAGAATGGTCACTAACATCTAAACAATGACTGTTGGTATCACCGCTAACATGGTACACTGTTTAGGAAAATAGGAATAAAATTTCATCATGGCACTAGGCATTGCCATTTCGTCATTTTGTATTGCCAAACAAGTCATGCTATGTAACTGGTGATGGGTACAGAGGTGGGGTGTTCCCATGGGAGAAGCATTTCTTGTGTAACATGGAGTCTCAGAGCAAAATGCAGTCTGTTTAGCCATTGCCCACATAGCCTGGCCTATAACATTTCCATGGCGCCAAATATGTCAAACCGTCACAGGGTATAACCTGAGGAGTGGGATAGCTGGGACAAACGGTGGTTCCATTCCAAGTTTTCTGGGTAACTCTGTTTTTGATTCTTCAAGGAGTGGCAGCATCATGAAGTGTCCCAGTTTCTCCAGCTCCTTGCCAATTCTCATTATTTTTTTCCATGGTGTCCATCTTCATGGGCATGAGGTGGTATTTCCCTCTGGTTTCCACCTGCATTTGCCTAATGCTTGGTGTTTCAGTCAGTTTTTGTTTCGCTGCTGGGACCAAAAGACCTAAGAACAATGTTAGAGGAAGAAGAGCTTATTTGGTGCTCACAGTTCCAGAGGTCTCAGTCTGTAGATGGCTGACTCCGTTGCTCTGTGTCCGAGGTAAGGCAGAACAGCAGGGGAGGAGGTGTGACAGTACAGAGCATCTCATGGCTTAGCAACAAGGAGACAGAAAGGGCTCGGCTCACCAGGAACAAAATATATGCCCCAAAGGCACCCCCAGGGACTCAGCCCCTCCAGCACTCTCCACCTACCCACATTCCTACCCAGTTAATCCCAGCAGTGGATTCGCACACTGATGAGTCTCATGGCTTCACCGGTTCACCTCTGAACATTTTTGCATTGTCTCACACTTGAGCTCTCGGGGACACCTCCTATCTGAACGATAACAGTGACGGGGAACATCTTTTCAGGTGCCATGTGGAGGTTTACCTGGCACCGCACACTTGATCAACAACTGCAAGACAGTCGAGCAGGGAAGGCAGTGGGTGGACATCCCGGGCAGTGGGAGCTCACAGAGAATGCTACCGATATAAGGGACCTCGGAGCCCGCAGTGGACCTGATTGTCCCAATGAGGAAACTAAAACCCTAGCAGAGGATAGGGACCTGCCAAGATCTCACAGTAAGCTGGTGGCAGAGCCGGGGCTAAACCCAAGTGTGCCCAACGCCCAATCCAGTGCTCTTCCCACCACCTGATCGGCCACCACGTGGCACCCGGCCAGGACGAGCGAGGCTCATGGGTCATGAAGGTGCTTTGCACTGGACACCTGAGTGACTTTGCCTGTGTGGTTCCCTCTGTGGAATGCTTTACCTTCCTTGCTCACCTGGAAAACTTGGGCACACCCTTTTTTTGGTACCAGAGTTTGAACCCAGGAGTGCTTAACCACTGAGCCACATCCCCAGCCCTATTTTGTATTTTATTTAGAGACAGGGTCTCACTGAATTGCTAAGGGCCTCGCTAAGTTGCTGAGGCTGGCTTTGAACTTGCCATCCTCCTGCCTCAGCCTCCCAAGTGCTGGGATTACAGGCGTGCGCCACCACGCCCGGCTTGAGTTTGGTTTTGAACTTGTGCTTCTCCCACCTTGGCCTCCTGGACTTCCTCTTGACAGCTCAGTGCGAGCACTGTGTCTGTTAATCTGATCTCCAGGGAGAGCAAACCTGAAAACATAGCCCACGCCTCAGTCCAACCAAACAGCCCAGAACCACAAAGGACCCACCTTCCTTCCAGGTTGGATGCCGCTGTTTTTGTTTTTCCTCCCAGTATGTCGTCCCCACCCTTCTGATGCCTCTAAGTGTTATTTAAGGATCTTCCCCCGGCCCTCATTTCATGTGATTTGGGTAGTACTGACATCCCTTATCACCAGCCTTCTCATTTACACCACCTTCCTGCTCATGGTGACAAGTGCAGGGTGAGCACATGTCCCTGAGTGCTTAGCTGGAGCTGTTGGACAAGAGGGACTGTCCTCCACTGAAGTGGCAAGGCTGGGCAGAGAAGGCACCACACGGAGCTGGCCTGCCTGAGAATGAGGCCAACAGACAAGAGGCAGAGTCAAGAGCTGCAGAAGCCCAGAGTCTTGACAACATTGTTTCTATTCCTGGATACAGCTATGCCTGAAGCCACTTTTCCCCTACAGGTGTTCCTTTGGTGAGGCCAAGTTGTGCTGGGGTTTCTGCCACTCACCACAGAAAGCCACAACTGATGTACATAGCTTGGGCCCAAGTCCTGGTTTTTGCATGCCTCCTCAATTCAGTGTCCCTTGGGCAGATGGCTGGATAGGTCCAGTCTCTCTGATTCCCTCTGAATACCTTCACAGTACTTGGTTTGCAGAGGGGCAAGCAGATCAGAGCCAGTGTGATACCATCTGGGAGTTTTGGAATTAGGAGGGCACACTTTCTTAGATCTCCAGGTTTGGGGACTTTCTCAAGCCCCCTGGAGGGGCATGTGGCAGGACTGAGGCTGAAGCAGAATGTGAGGCCACTTGGTGACTTTGCTGGCCTGGACATCTCAGGGAGACTGGGGGGATCTCCCTGCAAGGCCAGGAACTGGTCTTGTCGTTTCTAAACCAGCCACAGAGTGGAAGGAATCTGCTCCTTTTGGTGACACAGTGGACTGCTGGGGCTCAGAGGTCTCAATGGCCCTGCCCTTGCTCGAACAGGCTTGTCTCCTCCCGTGTGTGTGTGTGTGTGTGTGTGTGTGTGTGTGTGTGTGTGTGACGATCCTGCAGGGCCTAGCGCTTTGAGCTTCAAGGACAGAGCTGGAAGGAAGCCCTCACAGCCCAGAGCCTCACCAGCCCCACCCCGATCTCCACCCTCCCTGGGTCCTTTTCACATTCAAAAGCTATTTTAGAAGCAGCAGCACATCTGATTCTCTTTAATGCACTTCCAGGCAGCACAGATGTGCATCAATGAAAGAATGTTCCTGCACCAAAGTGCTTCTGTGGGCCTCCTGCTCCTCTCCCTTGGCGCCCACTCCCAGGCCAAGAGCAGCCTTTGAATCATGCATGAGTCCCTGCGATTGCTGCTCACAGAGGCAGCGACGCTTGAAGAGGGAGTGGGGGGCATTGGGCACCAGAGGAGCAAGAGGTCAGGGACTCCGACTGACCGGGGATGGGGCAGGGAGCTGGGACCTGATGATGGCTCCTGCAGGGGATGCTTGCAATGTCAGATCCCTGCCTCGTGGCGACGGGGCCCTGGCTGCAGCCCCTTCTGCATGACCATATTCTGAATGGAGGATTTGGCGTCTGAGCAGTCCCATATGTAAGTCCCAGGCTTACTTGGGGGGTGAGGTGGCAAGGGAACCAACAGACACAAAACAGAGCAGAGGATGAGGGGGACCCACAGGTAAGGAGCCCAGACTCGGGTCCCCAGCTGCGTGGCAACTCCCAGATCAAAGCGACTGCACGAAGCTCGTTAAAATCCACAAACACATGCATTAAGCACTGTGATCGTCTGTCCCTCAAATGTGTCAGTCAGATGGACAGATGACTGAGGGAAGACAGCCGATATTTCCGTCCTTTGCAAAAAATACAGTATTTTGATTTTGAGGGGGAGGCACAAAAATCCGTGATTCAACTTTTAAAGCAATTTTCAAAAGTTTTTTTTTTTTTTAAGTTTAAAAATGTCCCTGGAAAGGAACATGAAGACATGTGTTATTAAAAGATGAAAGTCTCTCTCTTCAATGAAACGCAGGAAAGACGTGACTATACCAGCCAAGTGAATGTTCGCAACAGCGGTGGTCTCTTTGGGGAGGGCCAGAGAGACAGTGGGGAGTCTTCGTTGCAAGAGAGAGCTCAGATCCAGTATTCTCTGACATGCTGAAGACTCATCTTCTGGAAACTTCAGGCTGTCTCTCCAGCCTATCAATCAACCCTCCTCCAGGACCACTTTCTTGAGGCTGGCATCTCTCAGAAACATACTTCTCAGCTCGGGAGGCTGAGGCAGGAGACTGGCAAGTTCAAAGCCAGCCTCAACAACTTAGTGAGGCCCTAAGCAACTTAGCAAGACCCTGTCTCTGAATAAAATATAAAAAAGGGCTGGGGATGTGGCTCAGTGTTTAAGCGCCCCTGGGTTCAGTTCTTGGTACCACACACACACACACACACACACAAACAAGGAACGTACTTCTTTCCCCACCTACCCTCACCCTACCAATAGGAGGATTCAGGGAAATGAGCAGGATGGGATCCAGGGATTGAGACCCGAAACTCAGAAAATCTGAGGGATTCCATTTGAGAAAAAGAATACATCAGTACAATAAGCGGTATTAAAGGGAACGTTTACTTACTATGAGAAAAGAAATCACTACAAAACACAAAGGCTCTGGACATTGAGGTTCCTTCTTCTGGGCCTCCTTTATTCATTTATTTTTAATTAATTAATTAGCTAATTAATACATGTATTTGTAGTACTGGGGATTGAACCCAGGGGCATTCTACCAGGGGCATTCTACCATGGAGTTCTATTTCCAGTTCTTTTTATGTTTTATCTAAGTTGCTGAGGCTGGCCTCGAACTTGTGATCCTCCTGCCTTAGCCTTCCAAGCTGCTGGAATGACAACACTGTGCCTGACTTTCTAGGACCCTTTAATTAATTGACTAATTAATTAATTATATTTTATTTATTTTTTATTTTTAGTTGTAGATGGACACGATATTTTTATTTATTCTTTTATGTGGTGCTGAGAATCGAACCCAGTGCCTCGCATGTGCTAGGCAAGCGCTCTACCACTGAGCCCCAACCCCAGCCCAACATATATTGGACATGTTCTCCAACTCCCATCAGACTCCATTTCCCACCTAGAACCTTCTGTGACTCCCAGTACCTTCCAGCTCTCTCAGGAGCCTAGGCAAGTGAGAGATCCTGATGCTGGGCACTGTTAACTTTTCTAAAAATCTGCTCCTGGAAGCGCAGCCGCCCAGAACAGTCACATCCTGGCATTGGCTAGGTTTAGTGGGATCCAGGGTCCATGAGTGAGAAGCTCGAGGAGATGGGAGAAACTCAGAAAGCCTGTGCTTGGGACCGTGGGGGCCATCTCTGGGAGGCAGCCTGGTCTGGGTTTTAATTGCAGTTAATGGAGAGATGGACAATGGACTCATCCCTGATTGGAGGAGGCCCACGCAGGGAGGAGCAGGCTGGTGAGCCTGGGGCCTGGAGACAGCTGGGGCAGGGCCGTGCACCTGGGGCCTGGCGAGGAGCATCTTGGCTGAGGCACTGAAGTTTTTGCCAGGACTGATCCTTGGCACGAGAGAAGATCCTGGGCTGCCTGAGCCCAGAGCCCTGCCCAAGTTCACCTCGCTGCCCTTGTTCTGATTCCAGACTAAACTGGAGAACGTTGGGCCACTAAGGTCGATCTCCAGGAGGCCTGTCTGCCAGACAAGAAAGTGCCACCTGTCTGCAAATTCCGACCACCCCAAGTGGCCTGCGGATGGTCACCCCGGGTCTCCTGGAGCCCGACTCGGGGAGGGAGGGTGCCAGCTAGTCACCTTGCACGCCCGATGACTGGCTCTCTCAGAGCAAGTCATTAGATTGGCATTGTGGTTTTTATTCATCAGTTTCTTTGAACTCTGTTCATGCCAGGTCACTTCTAAGAGCGACAGAACCATTTCGCTGTGCCCAGAAAATCAGCTTCTGGTATAGAGCCAGCTCTTGATAAATAGCTCCTGAATGAATGGGGATTAGATTTGTGAGCATTGTGGGGAGGGCCTGACCCAGGCAGTAACAAATTCCCAAGGAAATGGTCACTTTCTTAGGTCCAGGCTGGGGGAGTGGCTGGCCTGTCCTGAGTTTTCTCTGATGCATTACAGTAAACATGGGCTGGGACTACAAACTGCCACACAGGGAGGGTTGGGTATCCTCTTATGCCCCCGCTGACCTCTATGGAGTGCTGCATCCAGGGTGGCCAAACTTGTGGTTTTGGTGAGGGGAGATGGGGGATTAGAAAAATAAAGACTCACACATGCAGATTTTGAAGATAAATAGCTGGGATCAGGTGGAGCTCTACTCTCTGATGGAGATGCAGATTTATGCCAGCCATCTTTATTTATGTATGTCATATCGGGTTAAAGACTATGCAAGCATTATTCTTCCTATCCAGGAAAGTTACAGAAACTAGAAACATCTATGTAGCTTTTCCACAGTTGCAATCCACCTGGCAAAGTGCAATGTTAGGAGCTTGGTGTAGCTCTCAAGAAAGTCCATTGTTTAAAGTTACTGTAAGGCAGGCAGGAACTGGAGAAGCGGAGCTGGTGAGACATTGTCATTTTCTAGCATAAGAGCTCCTTCCTTCCTGGAAGCTGTGTGCCTGAGATCAAGGGCAGAGCTGATGGGACTCTTGCACAGAGCCTCCTCCTGCAGGGCAGTGCCACAGCAGCTGAGCATCCCACGCCCTTGCACTGAAACATTCCCAGGCACCAGGTGGCCACAGCCATGAGGGCATCAGAGACCCCCAGTCTCAGTCACTGCTCTCCCATCCTCTGTCACTGCTCTCCACAATGGAATCCTGTAGATGTGGCTGCCTAAAGGCCCAGGAGCTGCCCTCTTCTCTCCATCCCTCATCCTTCAACTCCATTTGTGCTCCACTGGCCATAGAGACGCCTCCTCTACTCTACAGCCCAGTGGATTTTCTAAAAGTCCCAAGGAACCAGCTTCTGCTCTGGTGAAGCTCTCCCTGCCTCCCCTTAGCTAAGGTCCAGCTCACCCCCCACTCCCCTTCCTACTTTATTACAAATTTTTTGCATCCCCCTCCCCAGCCCACTGCTCCAACCCCATGCAGCTTGAGACCCCATGACTGTGTGCATTAGTTACCTAGGGCTGCCTAACAAAGGACCACCAACAGGGTGGCTGAAACAGCCGGCATTTATTCTCTCCCACTTCAGGAGACCCAAACTCCAAGATGGTTTTGTCCCACTGAACTCATGGCTGGAATCACCCCAAAAGTGGGGGCTGGGGAGTTCCTACAAGAGAATGCCCCAAACTGTCCTGAGATGGGACTGGTTGGGATTCCAAAAAAAAAAAAAAAAAAGAAAGAAAGAAAGAAAGAAGCAGCACAGGGTGATCAGTCCAAAGAGTTTATTGGGGGTGCTTATTAACAGAAGGGGTCTGCAGCATCCTTATGATGGACACTGAGAGAAAGATATTTTGCAAGGTGTGTCTGCAGAGAGGGGGTCGGGCGTGAAGTTTACACAAGGGTTTAAGGAATTTTGAATCAGGGCTGGGGCCAGTTCCTTTCAATGTTTTGAATAGCGATTTAGATACCATAATTAGTGCCTGGGATTATTTAAGCCCTAGCTGGGCTCAAATCTGTTGCAAAGCTTGCACCTCTGATCAGAGTGCACTCTGTGATTTTCAGTTGGGACACAAAGGAAGTGAGGTTCCATCTCACCTCCAGTCAGAATGGCAATTATCAAGAATACAAGTAAGCCGGGCGTGGTGGCGCACGCCTGTAATCCCAGCACTTGGGAGGCTGAGGCAGGAGGATTGCGAGTTCAAAATCAGCCTCAGCAACTTAGCGAGGCCCAAGCAACTCAGTGAGACCCTGTTTCTAAATAAAATACAAAAAAGGGCTGGGGATGTGGCTCAGTGGTGGAGTGCCCCTGCGTCCAATTCACAAAAAAAAAAAAAAAAAAAAAGAAAAGAAAAGAAAAAAAGAATGCAAGTAATAATAAATGTTGGTGAGGATGTGGGGAAAAGGTACACTCATACATTGCTAGCGGGACTGCAAATTGGTGCAACCACTATAGAAAGCAGTATGGAGATTTCTCAGAAAATTTGGAATGCAACCACCATTTGACCTAGCTGTCCCACTCCTTGGTTTATACCCAAAGGACTTAAAAATCAGCATATTACATTGACACAGCCACATCAATGTTTATAGCTGCTCAATTCACAATAGCTAGACTATGGAACCAGCCTAGGGGCCCTTCAATTGATGAATGAATAAATGAATTGTGTTCTAGAAATACACTGGAATATTACTCAACCATAACGAAGAATGAAATTTTGGTATTTGCTGGTAAATGGATGGAACTGGAGAATATCATGCTATGAGAAATATGCCAATCCCAAAGAATCAAAGGCTGAATGTTTTCTCTGATATGCAGATGCTAATTCACAATAAGAGGTGGGGCTGGGAAAGTACTTTGGATTAGGCAGAGGTGAGTGAAGTGAGGGCAGAGGGTATGGGGCAGGAAGGACAGTGGAATGAATTGGACATTATTTCCCTATGTGCATATATGATTACATGACCTGTGTGATTCTCCATCATGTCCACCCAGAGGAATGAGAAGTTATACTCCATTTATGTATGATGTGTCAAAAAGCTTTCTACTGTCATGTGTAACTACTTAGAACAAATAGAAGAAGAAGAAGAAGAAGAAGAAGAAGAAGAAGAAGAAGAAGAAGAAGAAGA
>JAJEJO010000541.1:731643-755273 GCA_020662805.1 Glaucomys volans | reverse complement strand
GAAGAAGAAGAAGAAGAAGAAGAAGAAGAAGAAGAAGAAGAAGAAGAGGAGGAGGAGGAGGAGGAGGA
The DNA here is from genome assembly GCA_020662805.1 of Glaucomys volans. NCBI lineage: Eukaryota > Metazoa > Chordata > Mammalia > Rodentia > Sciuridae > Glaucomys > Glaucomys volans. Next base: position 755,205 of record JAJEJO010000541.1, on the reverse strand, counting down.
GGAGGAGGAGGAGGAGGAGGAGGAGGAGGAGGAAGAAGAAGAGGAGGAGGAGGAGGAGGAGGAAGAGGAGGAGGAGGAGGAAGAAAAAAGGATTTGAGGGTTCTCTGGGGGACACTGCAAAGATCAAGCTGTCAGCAGAGTGGCTTCCTTATGGGGGCTGTGAGAACCTGCTCCAGGTCCCTCTCCTTGCTCCTGGACTGCCTGTCTTCTCCCCAAGACCTTTCACATGATGCTTTCTGCTGAACATCCCTCCTGTCCAAATGTCCCCTTTTGGTTGGGTTGCCAGTCCTGTTGCAGGAGGGACCTCCCTCGAGACCTCATCTTCACCAACTCCAAGTTGAAGCCCTGTGTCCAAGTAAGGCCCCATTGTGACCTTATGAACTTGGAAGGGACACAAAGACCCAATGCCATCTGGCATGTTCTTCCTCCCGTCTTTTCTTTCTTTCTCCTCCTCCCCCCACCTCTGGAAGAGGCAGACTCCACTCTGCTAAACCAGGAATCCCTTGCAGGCGGGACCAGAGCTCAGCCCTGGGCCAAGGATGTTGAGGAGTGCTCATTAGGGCCGCTCTAGGGCTCTTCCAGGTGAACCCAGAAGTCTCTGTCATCAAAATGGAAGTTTCTTTCTCATATTGCATTGAATTGGAATTAGGGTGGGTAGTCCAGACTCCTGAGTCCCTGGCAAGTCCACGGGATGCTCCAAAGTCACCTCTGGCATCGACCAGAGAGGAGAGGTCAAAGGAGAGGCCGCAGGGCCCAGGTCCTCTCCTTCTACTGGTGGGAAGTCTTGGACCTCGAGGCCATGCCCACCCGCAGGGGAGGGTGGGAGACCTCATCTCTGATTGGCCCACACAAGTCTACCCGGTAGGAAGGGAACAAATCTCAAGAGGTCAAGCTCAACCCCCACAAAAGCACTTGCACCTGGTCCAAGCTCCACAGCCTGGTAAGGAGGGCGGGGGGCTTCTGAAAGAGGGGCTTCCTTGATTTGTGTTCCAAAGCAGAATCCACTGGAGGGGTCTCGGCTCTGTTCTCCTGCATGCTCACAGGGCCTCCCTGTTACTCTCTTTTGGGGAGTTTGCTGGAGGGCGGAGCTGGGTTCTTGGTGCACATTAAGCATAGGCACACGCAGGTCCTTACAGGGTGGGGACTTCCAAGGCACTGATTATTCCAAGGTGAGGGCACTCTCTTGAGGTCCGCTTGGGGTGTCCCTGGCTCTGCCTATGTGGATGTCCTTGAAGTACCAGGGCTTCCCCTGCTGCAGCCTGACGCACCGGACATTGTGTCCCATCTCCCCAGATGCTGGGCTCCCGATGGTCAGGCAGGGACCTCACCTGCTCTGTCTCAGTTGGCTCAGGGGTGGCTTGTGCCAAATGGCTGGTTGGGTGGGCTAACCTGTCTAGCACGTTCTGTCGTTATGCATGTAAGTCCCTCTTGGATCCTCTCAAGAGACAAGAAAAAGGGGTCTCAGACCAGAGAGGTTATCTACAAATTCACCAAAGGTTAAGTGGAGGAACTCCCTCCCCATTCTAAAATCTTCAGTGTCTCTTTCTCCTTCCCTCTTGCCTTCCTTTAAGAATCTTCTGTTGAAAGTACATAGATACATCATAGTTCTGCTCATTTTTTTAACACAGTGTCCCTTCCTGAGATTTCTGAGTTTAGTTTGCAGGCTGTATTAGTCAGATTTGCTGCAATAACAAACATCCCAAATGTTTCACTGCCTTCCACTGACCAGTATCTTGTCTGTGTCTGTGGGTCAGCCTTGTAGCTCTGATTCTGGAACCCAGGTGGAAGGAGCTGCTTCTGTGTGGACACTCCCATTCTCATAGCAGGGGACAGAAGAGGAGTCTGGTGGAAACTTCCATTTGGACCTGACCTGTGTTGTGTCTGGGTATAGAAAATAACATGTTTAAAACAAACAAACAAACAAAAAAACCTCTTGGAAAGATTCTGATCCTTGCTGGAAATGGGCCCCCTCCCCTCCAAATAAAGATTTCTTACCCCTCCTCATTCAAACCAGGGTACTGCAGCGCCAGATCTGGCTACCTCCCCTCGGAGGGGATGGTCCAGCTCCTGGGTTCTGTGGGCCCAGGCTGCTGGTGCACAGAGGGAGGTCAGAATGAGGGACAGTGAGAGGAACTGTATCTGCAGGCCTCAGGGCTTTGAGAGCAGGGGAGGGAGCTCAAGATGAGGGACCCTGGGGGGGAGAGGGGGACTACATGGTGACTACTAAAATCTGAACCCAGTGCCCAGGCTGTTGTGGGGAGGGGGCTTATCTCCGAAGGGTGTGCGGATCTCTTTGGAAAGTCTCCAGGGTGCTGATAAGAGAGCCAGGAACCACCTGGGGTTTCTCTCCTCCTTTTGGGGTTCCCCTGTTTTCTGGGGCTAGGGTTTCTTTAAACCCTCTGGGTCCTCAGAGGCTCAACCTGTAGGAGGACAGAGCTTGCTGCCCTTCGCTGCCCACCCTGGTCCCTTCTCTCCCCGACCCCACCTGGACAGCCAGAAGATTGCCTGCCTGGCCACCTGCCATTTCCGCCTAGCAGGGTGTCTCTTCCACTTGCATGATACCTGGGGGGCTGACCTGACCTCAAGTTCCATCCCAGGCCCCGCAAGAGGTCTCTCCTCCTCCCTCAGGGCCCCACCTCCTCCCAGGCCCCACCCACTCTGCCCGGCCCCTCCTTCCCTCCCTCCCCCAGAGTCCCAGTCTGCGCCTCCACTCCCCAGGCATCAGGGTCTTCCGTCTTGACCTTTAATTCAGGCCCACGTCTTCCTTATCCTATTGCATTTATTTGTTCCCAGAATTAATGAGGCTAAAATTAGTGTTAAGAACTTCTGGGGAATTGAGAGCCGTCGCCTTAGGTCGCAGGCGGGGCTTAGCGCAGAGGCTGGTGCTCGCTGGTTTGGTAAATGAGTTTTTCAGGATTGCGGGGCCATGCCTCCTCGCTGAGGAGGGTTCTGCAGAATTTCACACTTACTGTTCATCTGCAAGCCCCAGGGCCTTGAGAGCAGGGGAGGGAGGAAAGTGTGGGGCTCCCCCATGCAAAGGAGGAATAATAATGATAATAGTTCACTCAGGGGTAATTTATAAAGCATGTTCATCTCTGCCATCTGATTTGATCCTTTCTGAGAAAGTCAAAACAAAACAAAACTCCTTCCTGGAGTTTTTTTCTGTCTCTGTTTTAAAGACTCCAAAACCGAGGCTCAGGGAAGCAAGCTGGAACTTCGCCTGCCTCATTGGAATGAGGAGATGAGAAAGGAAAGGGGTGAGGAAACTTTGATGTTGGACAGAGAGTTGGGGTCCTCAGCTAGAACCTCAGGAAGTATAGTGTGTTAATCAGTTTTCTGTTACTATAACCAAATGCCCAAGATAATTAACTTATACAGAAAAAAACTGTCTTTGGGCTTATGATTTTGGACCTTCCAATCCAAGATCAGGTGACTTCATTGCTTTGGGCATCTGAAGTCATAGTGGGCGGAGGTGGGGGCAGTTATGGTGTCCCCAAGCACTCACCTCATTAGCAAAGAAGCAGAGAAAAGAAACAGGAAGAGGAAGAGACAGGGGTCCCATAGGCCCCACGAGGGCACACCTCTTGCTAGGGCAATGGCATCTCCCAAAAGCACCATCCTGGGAACTAAGCCTTTAACACATCCAAACCCTAGAGAGTGGGGACACTGGGAAAGGTGGCCGACATCCTCGCAGCTGTCTCTGTGATTGGATGTCGATTCCCAGTTCAGCACCTGTCTGTGTCCAGTCTGGGTGGGACTACTGGACTCCCATCTGCTGAGATGAGCTTCCTTCTCCACCCCAGATCCCTGGTTGAACTGACCGAGGGAGAACACCCTCCAGATTTCCTCCATTGGAAAAGCCACGTTCAATACCCCTATCAAAGCTTGCAGCCCAGAGAGCGGCTGTCTCCAGGAAACCGTAAACTCGGTGAAGGATGCCTTGCTCAGGTTGGGTTGACATGCTTTATGTGTGATCCCTCTTATGACAACAGAAGGTATATAAAAAGGCTCAGTTACAGTTTCTTGGAAATAATAAAATAACTTGGAGGGACTTGTATGCCAAGAAGTCTGAAGATGGATGCCCGGCTATAAAAGAGAACTGGCTTCATATTTCATAACGCCGCCGATCAGCTCCCTGGCAGGTGAGGAAGGAAGTGGGATTATTTCAAGAGCTTTTACAATGCATCTACAAGTATCCAGTTTATTGGATAAACAACATTTAGGCTTGAATGAAGGGAATCAACGTTATAGTGTTCTCCCTTCAAATGTCTCCGGGAAACAACAGTTCTTTGAGGACTGATGGTAACATCTAATAATCACCAGCCATTCTTCGGCAGGAAGGAAATCCGTGTTTGGTCTCTACGGTACCTGCTATGCGTTGGCCTCCCTGGGAGACGGAGACCATTACCTCCCTATCACAGTGGTTCTGAGCTTCTGAGAAGCACTGGAACTTGTTTAAGGACTAAATCAAACAGCATAAACAGCAGAACAGAACTTGGGATCAACCTCAGCACTGACCAACTTCCAAGTCTGTGTCCCGTGGGAACCTAATTATACAATTGTTTAAGAACATCTCTTCAAATTGTGCTTTAAATACATGTCATAGAAAAGTCCTTTCAAGAAGACTTGGAAATAAAAGCTTCTGTTACGCAAATAAAAATTTAAAAAGTCCCTCATTAAGCTGGGTACAGTGGTTCATATTTATGATTCCAGCAAGTTGGGAGGCTGAGGCAGGAGGATGGCAAGTTTGAGGCCAGCCTCAGCATCTTAGCGAGACCCTATCTCAAAATAAAAAAATCAAAAGGGCTGGGGATGTGACTCAGTGGTAGAGCATCCCTGTGTTCACTCTCCAGTACGCCCTCCCACCAAAGCCCTCATTAGATTGGACTATAATAGGATCTAGTCACTACAGTTATTTGTTTAGCATTAGTTTTCTCAGTATTTGTTATTTTAAAATATTTAAAAAATATTTAACAAGACAGATCTGAAACAGTCCATTGAACTTATTATGGTAACATTTCAGGATTTAATATTATTTTAACACTTTTCTAAAATGATGCCTCTTTTCATATATATATATATATATTTTTTTCTTTCTCTTTTCTATCTAGATTAGAAGTTGGGTTGAAAGACATGGAAATGCAGGGATCTTTTGAGCATGCCTTATTCTAGTTCCTTGGGCTGATTTTTAAATTTTTTAATTTTATGGAGGTGTAACTGCAATACATTAACCTGCACATATTTAAAGTGTAAGTCACTGAACACTCAAACTACTCCTAAGATAAAAATATCATCCCCCTCAACTTTGTAATTCATCCCTCTCTCTCTTCTGCAGGCAGGCATGATCTCCATTTTGATTAGTTTGCATTGTCTGGAACTTTACATTAGTGAAGACATACAGTGTATATTCTTTTTTTTGTTGTTGTTTGTTTGCTTGGCCTCTTTTGTTTAGTTTAGTGATTTATTTATTCAGTTTTGGTACCAGGAATTGAACTCAGAGGCACTCGGCACTCGACTACTGAGCCGCATCCCCAGCCCTATTTTGTATTTTATTTAAAGACAGGGTCTCGCTGAGTTGCTTAGGGCCTCACTAAGTTGCTGAGGCTGGCTTTGAACTAGCGATCCTCCTGCCTCAGCCTCCTGACAATAATATAGTGATTTTTTTTTTTTTTCTTTGTGGTGCTGGGGATGGAACCCAGTTCAGCCCCTTGCACTGCCATAGGGCCACGCCCCCAACCCATGTTCTACTTTTAAAGGGAACTCCCCCCCCCCCCCCCCGCCCCCATGCTGGGGATTGAACTCAGGGCCTTATGCTTGCGAGGCAAACACTCTACCAACTGAGCTAGATCCCCAACCCTAAGAGAAACTCTTCTTCAGGGTAGCTCTGGTTTGGGCCAGAGCTCCTGGTTGCACATGGATCGGAGCCACTTCAGTGTGCCCTTAGGGCTTGTGGAGCAGATGCCCAGCTCTAAGTCCCACCTTCTCAGCACCTGTCCTTACCCGCTGTCACTTACCCACCCCGACCCCACCACCAGCTCTGGCCTCTTAACTGGTTTTCCCTCCTCTGCCCTCTCTCCAGCCCACGCATGCGCCCAGCACCGGCCAGAGGCGACTCTCCAGACCTGATGGGGCCTTTGCCTCTTCGCCTGAGCCTGTGTGGCGGCTTCCCTGCGACTGCAGTTCTGCAAGGCCTGCCCTGGCTGACCTCCTGCCCGCTGCGAGTTCCCAGTGTCCAGCCCCCTGGACGGTCCCCTGTTCTGGGAGTGGTTGTATTCAGCTTGCCTTAGTTCCTACTGGTTGTGAGGACATGATTTTATTATTTTAAGAAACTGAACAAATAGTCACTATTAAAAACATGATAATCTTAGAAGGCCTTCATGCCCTGCGTGGCAGAGAGCAGCTGGAGCTGGTGGCCCCCTTTAGATGGGGTGCTGCTTCCCTCTCTGGTCCCTCTTTCCACATTCCCTCCTGTTTTCAGGTCCCTGCTCCCATCTCCACCCACCTTTGCTAAATTAGCACCCTAAGTGAACCTCCATCCCCTCTCCAGCATCAGGATCCCCACAGGCCGACTTGGTCTGTTTTTCAGGTTTGCACACTTGACATTGTGGTATGTTGCATTCCCAGGACTTGAGGGGTGTGCACTGAGCCAAGTTAGTTTCCTGGGGGACAGGGTCGGGAAAGAAAGAGCGAATGCTGGCTTTTAACACACAAAATGGAGTTTTCAAGTCTGCATTAAAGATTGAAGAGTAGGAAGCCAGGTTTGGTCAAGAGAGTGAAGAATTCTTGAAATTTTTTAAAAAGTCCACTTTGACCCCCTGAGGAAATCCAGCCTGGTGGATGAGTCAGAGAGGCATCTGCCCCCTGGAGCATGGGGACATGTGCAGGAAGAGGGGACACTGGGACAGGGGCTGCTGGGCCTGCAGTGTAGGTGCCTCTTCCAGGGCTGCAGGGGCACACTGAGGCTTTTAGGACCCTGGGTGACCTCTCCAAGCTGTCCTAGCCCCTGCTGAGCTGTGGGGGGGCAAGCATCCATCTGGGTAGGAGTAGGGGGCTCCACATCCAACAACTGCAGGACTGACCTCCTTTGTCCTGGTGGCAGTGGGGCCTAGTGTCCTGCCCAGAGGTGAGAAAGGCCAGAGACAGCTCTGACCAGGGCCCAGAAGAACATACCCTGACCGCGTTCCCCCAGCGGTGGTCCTGAGCAAAAGGTGGTCCTGTGCAAATCCTTGTGTGCACGTCCTCGGAGCAGGGAGAGTTTCTCGGGCATGTCGTATGTCACCCTCTTGAAGTTCTTGGCACTTTTTAAGGAAGTTGCATTTTCTGTTTGCCCTGAGTTCTGCCAATTGTGTAGCTGGTTCTGCTCAGGAGGCACCAGCCACATGCTCAGCAAGGACAAGATAAAGGCCAGGGTCCCTTCCTCTAGTGCCATGAGATTATAGTATATAACCCACCAACCACCCAGGCCCGGACACTATTTCCATCCTGGAAGGATGCTGTTCCTGGATTGGACTAAATTTTGATTTTTCTTCTCTCTGCTTCTCCACCTCCAGCTCCAGATGGGGTGGGGACCTTGGAGGAAGACCAGCTTATTTATAGAGGAATCAAGAAGTTGCAGTTTGCACATCTGCACGCAGTGTGAACGAATCCATGTGACCCAGCTACTAATGAGAGCTGTGTTATTTCTCTGCTTTTTATTCAGTTATCAAGATAGAAGATAAAGGGGGTCAGGGGTGTGGCTAGGTGGTGGGGCACTTGCCTAGCATGACTGAAGGTGCTGGGTTCCATCTCTGACACTACAAAAGATAAAATAAATGGAAGGAAAAGCAGTCGTCCCCTGTATTAGATAAAAGTAATTGTGGTTTAGAGAGCAAATCAGGAAGAAAACAAATAGAAAGGAAAGAGTAAAAAGGCTTCTAGACTTGTGAGCTGATGACCCAGCTGTTCCCTGGGCGGAGCAGAGAGTGAACTGAACAGCGGTGGCTTAATGACCCTTCTAGCCCCGCCATTAGAAGCCAGAAGGAAGGTGGTGCGGTTTTAATTCTGTTTTAGGGATGAAGCATCTGACCAGGAAAGGAAGCCCCGTGCAACCTCCTTCAGGGAGATTCGTCTAGGATGCAGGACCAGAGGATGTTCCACCAGGGACAGGAAGGGTGGACCCTTATAATGTCCAAACAGCTCCCTTTTCTGGAAAGACTCCTTATCTAAGCCTCAGAGGTCGGCACCAGCTTGTGGAAGACAAAGGTCACACTGGTGGGTGTCTGGAGTGGTGACTGAATTATGGGTTTTGAAACTGTCCTGTGACAGAGGCGGTGCCCCTCTGGAGAACTCTCGGTCCACAGATGTTGATGGAGATAGCCCAGTTGCTATGGTTACGTCCTGTTCAACAGGGGCTTCTGTGCCAGCCACACAGCCATTCAGTTCTTAACCTTGAGTTTCAGAGGCGAGCTGCTCAGGAATAGGAAGTTTTGTTTTGTTTTGTTTTGTTTTGGAACCAGGGATTGAACTCAGGGACACTCAGCCACTGAGCCACATCCCCAGCCCTATTTTGTATTTTATTTAGAGACAGGGTCTCACTGAGTTGCTTAGGGCCTCGCTAAGTTGCTGAGGCTGGCTTTGAACTTGTGATCCTCCTGACTCAGCCTCCCAAGTCGCTTGGATTACAGGCGTGTGCCACCACGCCCGGCTAGGAGTAGGAAGTTACAGGTGTAAGCTGGTAATCGTAATTGAGCTGCTTGTACTCAGTACCTTGGCTCTGCTTGCTTTGAATAAATTGTCCCACAATAACCCTTTCTATGATAACACTTATAAAATGCACGTGCTGAGCTGACTCGGGTCATTGCACTCCATCAGGGTGGGGTGCCCAGCGGGCCCCAGTCTTTTCTCTATTTGTGTGTGTTTGTGTTTTCTAATCTCCCATCATCCCTTGTCGGGTTTCCTGAATTAACCGTCATGCAGGCCGTGACAGGTGGGAGAAAGGACTGGACTTCCTGAGAGGGGGATGGAAAACAGGCCAAGAAGAAATGACTCCCAGGAGAACTAAGCCAATGAAAAAACCAACCCATTAGCCCCAGGTGGTTCTTTCTTTCAGTCTTGCTCCATGTTATATTTCCCTTCTTTTAGTAATTGATAAGTGATTTCAATGAAAAAGAGCATTTTTGGAGGTGGGGTACTAGGGATTGAATCCAGGGGCCCTTAACCACTGAGTCACATCTCAGCCCTTTTTATATTTTATGTAGATACAGGGTCTGGGTAAGTTGCTTAGAGCCTCACTATGTTGCTGATGCTGGCTTTGAACTCACAATCCTCTTGCCTCAGCCTCCAGAGCTGCTGGGATTATAGACATGTACCACTGCACCCGGCAAGAGGAGCAATTTTTAATAGAAAAAGTTATAGGCTACAGGAGATCATTGCAGATCATCTGATCCTTTCCTTGCCTCTGGACAGAACCATGTTTGATGATCAGAGACAGAAATCCCTGTTGTTTTCAAGGTTCTTCAAAGGTGGTGATTCTATAATCTCTCCTGAAGCTCATTCTTAAGTGCTCTGGTAAGTTCCCTGTGTGTCTAACTTAAATCTTTCCTGCTGCAACATTTTCTCATGTTTGAGGCTCAAAGGTGAGAGAGAATAAAGCAGGACTCACAGCTGAGGTTGATCATCATGTTGGGGTGGCAGTGTCAAGCTTTGGCTAACTAGAGAAAGGGTAGTAACATTTCTGGCCACCAGGAGATGGAGGAAGGATGTTGTCCCTCCTGTGAGTACAGTCATTGGAGAGCTGTGTGACATCCTTCTCAGAGACCCAGGGAGATAAGACATCTTGGAGGAGCTCTCCGATCACACAGACCCCAGTGGGTGGAGATATCCTGGCCGTTTTCTGTTGGACAGCCAGGTTCTGAACCTCTTCTTAGCAACTTGACCTTCCTCAAGCTTCAAATCATTATCTGCAAAATGGGATAATAATGGCACTTATTTTGTGCAGAGGTCGCAAAAGTTAAATGATTTTAGTTAAAGAATGGAGCACACTTAACACAGTGGCTAGACTGACGAACACCCTTGGACCCACCTTTCTGATTGGTTCTAGCCCAATGTGGCAACTTACATTTAAGTTGGTTAATAAGGTAAGACTGAAATGCAGTGGTCCATCACATGTGCTGTGTGTGGCCGCTGGTTACCATACTGGGCGGTGCAGAGGGAATATTTCATGGTTCTGGAATGTTCTCCTGGACAGCATCACCTTGGTCCCTAGGAGGAAAGTCTCCAAGGAATGGGATGAGGGCAGGCAGGTTAGGGTTGTTGATGTTGTTGTTTTTAATTCGATGTTTTCCTTTCTTTTTTTCCCCTAATTTTTAATCGACACATAATAATTGTATGTATTTACAGCGCTGCATGGTATTTCAATATATGCATACAGTTGTGACAATCAGATTAGGGTAACTGTGTATCCGTTTCCTCAAGCATTTATCATTGATGTTGGGATATTAAAAATCCTTATTTTGAAATCTTCCATTAACTGCTGTCAGCCATAGTTACCCTGATGTACACTAGAACACTAGACGTCCCTTCTGTTCAACAGTACCTGTAAGCCATCCTTTCTTCTTCTCTGCCCTTTTTCACACTCCCCAGCCTCTGATAACCATTATTCTACTCTTTATTCCTCTACGATGGACTCTTTTAGCTTCCACATGTAAGTGAGAACGTGTGGTATTTGTCTTATTTCAATTAACAGAATGTCTTCCAGGGGTATCCATGTTGCTGCAAATGACAGGATCTCATGCTTTTTTGAGATTATTCATGGATGAATAATCTTCCTTTGTGTATATGTACCATATTTTCTTTCTCCATTTATGGGTTGATGGATGTTTGGGTTGGTTCCATATGTTAGCTATTGTAAATGATACTGCAAAAAAAAAAAAAAAAAAGCAAAAAACATGATAGTATAGTTATTTTTGATCCTGGGGATGGACCCAGGCAGGGCCTTGCACCTGCTAGGTAACCGTTCTACCACTGAGCTACATTACATGCCCAGCTCCATGAATACGTCTTTGATGTACTGATTTCCTTTCCCTTAGATACAAACCCAACAATGGAATTGCTAGATCATCTTACAGTTCTATTTCTAGTTTGTTTTTTTTTTTTTCCTAATGATTGAACCCAGGGGCGCTTAACCACTGAGCCATCCACAACCCTTTTTATATTTTTAAAGTTAGAGATAGGGTCTTGCTGAGTTGCTGAAGCTGACTTTGAACTTGTGATCCTCCTGCCTCAGCCTCCTGAGCTGCTGGGATTTATTTCTAGTTTTTTAGGTGTTCGATGGCTGCGTGGGGAGGGTAAAAGGGGACAGCCTACCCATGGGAATCCAGGATGTCCCCTTCTACCCTCCCCAGGCAGCCATAGAACACCGGGATTAGTGGGGGTCACTTGCAAGCCAGGGGATGTGTTTGGAACCTTCTTAGACGCAGGGAGACTGCAGGGGCGGCGCCTTGAGTTTCCTCTGCGGCGAGGAGAACAGGCAGTTTCACTAAGTGCTCATTAGCCCTCCCTGGGTGCTGAGTGATCAGTGAGACATGGAGGCCCTGATTGCTTCTGAAGGGCTGCTTTACGAGAACTCCAATAAAGTTCTAAACGGATCATGCCCGTTTGGGGAAAGATAATGCCAGAGTGGGGCCAGGAGTTTGTCAGAAGAAATTCCAGCCGGGTGAGCATTTAAGGCAGGACATGAAGTCAGCGTTTGGAGACAATGAATTAGATGCCTGGATATGTCACTGTAATAATGATGAATAATAAATGATCAGGAAGCTGCTATAACTCTCGGAGCAGGAGAGGAGACTGGAAAATTGATGGCCTTGGAGAGCCTCGGGAAAGCGTCTCCGACGTGCCTTGGTCTTTTGAAGAGAAGCTGTCTCAGAGTGACGCTCTTCTGGAAAAATCTCTGGTCAGAAAGAAGCGTCTATTTTTCAGCAACCCACACGGTCAATGGCTGTAACAGGCAGTCTCTTCCTTCCCTGCCCCTCTCTCTGCGCCCCCAAGCTCTAGCCAGCCAGAATCAGGGCAGTCACGCCCTCTCCAGAGGTGGCTTTCCAGCTCCCTTCTCCACAAAAGGGACAGAGTCTGCACACGTGGTGGGTTGACAGCCCACTGCAGGGCAGGTGCCCAACTGGAAAAGAGAAGTGAACAGCTGGAAAAGAAGAACACAGCAAGCAGGGTTTAAAGAGTTCGGCAAGCGTAGGGAGCCTGCTATTTATATCAGGGGTTGCTTCTGCAACCTCCATTCGGAGCCACCCTGGGGAAGACATGCATCAGAAATTGAAGGGACCTCGGGTCTGCAGATCGAAGCCGACCTTTAATCATTTATTCATGGTCTTCCGGGAAGTGGTGGCACAGCCTGGCAGAGCAGGTGCCAAAGGGGTAACTTGCAACCTCCCTCCCCCAGACCTTTCCTGCCCGCCTGCCTACCTGTGTGAGCATCGCCCAGTTCGAATAAATGGGTCTTGATTCGCCCTGGTCTCCCGGTGTGGCCCCTTGCTGGGCTCTTTCCAGCAGCTTCTCACTCAGCTGCTTGCTCTGTTCCTCCCCACATGTCCTCTGCTGTCTCTGCCCAGCTGCTCACCCCAAGGTCCCCACTGAGCCCCGGGGTGGCAGGTTTGGCAAGTGCTTCTGGTCCACCCACTGGGCTGTCTGCGATCCCCCAGCTTGCTGGACCTTCCCCACCTCTTGAAAGGCTTCCGTTCTCTCCTGGCTTCTGTGACCTCATCTTCCCTTGGGTTTTCGATCTGTTCCAGGGTCTTCATTGACCGAGGCAACAAATGATGACACCCAAGAGGGCGATGCTGTTGAAAGGAAAGCCTGATGTCACCCACGGTTGCCCTAGAAACAGGAAGCACCACACCCCAGGCAGGGCGGTCACAGGGGTAGCCCTGGGGTGGGCCGGGAGGTGGATGAGGTGCGGGGACGGGATGAAGGGCTTCCACAGAGCCAGCCCGTCCTGCCCACAGTGCAGAATGCCCTTCAGAAACCGCAGGTTCCGTCGAACAGTTTATCCACGAGGCGTTCAAATGTGAAGGTGGGAGACCGAGTCTCACACCCACCTCCCTGAGGATGGGGCTTGGGGATCCTGATGGACTGAGGCATGGGGAAGGGTGACTGGATGTTACTGAAGAGCAGGTAAAGACAGTGAGGAGGTGACCCAGGTATTGGTTGTCACCATCCTGACCCACATGTCAGAGGTGTTGGCTATGGTCGACTAAAGCAAGCAACCAAGAACGGGCAGCATCTAGAGGGTTCTGCTTAGGAACGAGGAGCAGGTGGGTCAATTGTGCTGCTTTAGCCGGGCGTGGTGGCGCATGCCTGTAATCCAAGCGACTTGGGAGGCTGAGTTAGGAGGATCGTGAGTTCAAAGCCAGCCTCAGCGACTTAGCAAGGCCCTAAGCAACTCAGTGAGACCCTATCTCTAAATAAAATACAAAATAGGGCTGGGGATGTGACTCAGTGGCCAAGTGTCCCTGAGTTCAATCCCTGGTTCAAAAAAAAAAAAAAATTGTGCTGCTTTCTACAGCAATTGTGTGGCAGGGAGGGACTCAGCCTGGCCAGTCTGATAGTGCAGGTAGACTGGGCTTTAAGGGGTGGTCTGGTACATTGCCCCCAGTGACTTAGAGCAGAGGAAGTATTGTCCTGGTGTGTGAGAGGCAGGTCGAGGACATGGTTGGGGATGTGCACTGGGATTTGTCAGAGATTTGTGTATCAGGAAAAAAAAAATTCCCTTCTCTTTCATAGTTGACATGCAACACAATTCTGGGACCCAAGTGTCTTGAGATTTCTTCCCACCAACAACTAATTCTCCAGCAGACACCTTGTGGGTGTCCTCTCCTTCAAGTTAGCTCTGACACTGTCTACCTGGAGGTAGCATCGGGTCCCACCGACTGAGGGCTGGCTTCCACAAGACTGTCACCCTAACCCCAGATGCCAGTCACAAGCCTTCAGTGGTCTTACTTGTGAATCCCACTGGCCAGATGGAAATCAGCTCCCTCTGCAATTTGTCCATTCATTTGCAAGAGTGGCAGAAAGAACTCAGGGAAGCTCATTTGCCTGTGGTTATAAAAAGGATGTTACAAAGGATGCAGATGAAAGGGCAGATGAAGGGGTACTTGGGGTGAGGTCTGGGTGGGTCATGTGTGCAGGGGCTTCTGTCCCTGTGGAGTGGGCGTGCACAACGATTGGTTATGGATTCCATCTCCAGCTCTTTGCCCTCTGAGAGTGGCATCCTTAGAACAAAGACATTGCTGTTGTCCAGGTAGGATTGGGAGCTCGGTGTCAGGACCAGGGTCAGAGGTTGACCAAGAGAACAGACGACGCCAGCAGCACCCTATGGCTCAGGAAATCCCAAGGGTTTAAGGCGCATGGTGCCAGGAGCCAGGGGCAGAGACCCAATACCTGTTTCTTCCTGTATCACAACATCACAGTTTGTACGTGATTTTCACGACCGGCAAAAACCGGAAGGCAGGGAAGACATAACCTGCTTTGGCTGTCGCTCAGCCCTGTGATGAACGAATCCAGAATCTCAGAGAACACAGTTTCCTCCCACACTGGAGAGCTCCTCTGTGTCCTTCACTGAGTCTCTAAGCGTTGGCCTGTCCCACAGCTGGGTCCACTGGCTATGCTCTTCTAGGAAATGGTGTCCTAGTGCTGTGAGTTTAAATGCTCTCTCTGTGCTGAGACCCCAGGACATAGGCTCCTCTGTGGAACCTCAGTTCCATGTGATCACACTGTCCCTGCCCCATCTCAATACCCTCACCCCCAGGAAAAGGTGATGGGGCTAGGGGCAGAAGCCCCTGGAAGACAGGACCCTGGATCTTGCTTACTTGCTGTGGCCTTGTTAGACTATTTCCTTATGAACACAGTTTCCCCATGTCTCCTTGGTTCATCTTGAGTTTCAGGCTCATAGGCCAATGAAGAACTCAATTAAGAACTTGGAGCCACCGTGATGGTGCACGCCTGTAATCCCAGCACCTCGGGAGGCTGAGGCAGGAGGATCGCGAGTTCAAAGTCAACCTCAGCAAAAGCGAGGCGCTAAGCAACTCAGTGAGATCCTGTCTCTAAATAAAATACAGAATAGGGCTGGGGATGTGGCTCAGTGGTTGAGTGCCCCTGGGTTCAATCCCTGATATCCCTCGACCCCCCAAAAAGAACTTGGTCAACTCCATTTAAACATATAAAATTGCAGGGGATTTTGTACAAAGTGAAGAATGGTATGAACTGTGGAACAGATCCAAATCCTGGCTCTGGAACTTCTTATGTGGGTCATTCTGGATGTAATAATTGAGTCCTCCGTGCCTTGGCGCACTCATCAACAAAATGGGCAGTACGATAACACCCACCTCATGGAGCTGATGAGATGATCTGATCAGTTAGCATGAGGAGGGGTGGAACTTGGTAAGCACTCATGTTAGTCTTGATCGTGATCATTACCATAATTATCATGGTTCTTATTTATTATTTTCTCTCTTGCTCCCTGTCCTATGGGACTTGTTTCCTTAAAAGACATCATCATCCAATGGCTAGACTGGCTGGTGAGGGCTGTTTGTTAAACTTTCAGGAACTTAACCAGCTGGTGGGTGTCATGTCAGTAGCCAACAGGACTTGGTGGGAATATTTACACTACAGTAATTGGCAGATTCTACAAATCAGGGATCCCCCATACCAGAGACCTGGTTGTTGACCATTTACCAGCACAGCACTGCATCATTCTTCTACCCTGTGGCCTAAGCCACAGATGAGACGTGGGAGGAAAGGTGGGAGTAGGTATTACCACCACCCCACTCCCTGGCTGGAGTTTTGACATCCTTCTCCTTACTGGCAGCTCTGTCCCATGGCCTGGGCTGGTGGCAGTCTTTTGCTGTCATGAGACCCTGAGTGCTTCACCATCTGTTAACCCTGCCCATGCCTCTATTGCTTGGTCCCCTCCTGAAGCTCTCTTCAGCTTGGAACATGCATCATGGCTCTCACCAGGCTCACACTTGGGCATGGCTGCCAGCTGCAGATTTTGCTGATGTATGCCCATATCCACTGGAACTTACCTTCTCAGAGCACGCAGAGCTGCTGTGACAAAGTGCCCCAGATTGGGTGGCTCAAGCAACAGAAATGTATTGTCTCACAGGTCTGGAGGCTGAAAATCCAGATCAAGGTGCTGCCAAGTTCCTGGTGAGGACTCTTCCTAGTTTAGAGATGGCCACCTTCTTGCTGTGTCCTCATAGGGTCTTTTCCTGTGCATGGAGGGAGAGAGAGAGAGAGAGAGAGAGAGAGAGAGAAAGAGAGACAGACTGAGATTCAAGGGCACTTTACCACTGAGCCACATCTCCAGCCCTTTTTATTTTGAGACAGGGTCCTGCTAAGTTGCTTAGGTCCTCGATAAGTTGCTGAGGCTGACCTCGAATTCCTATTGTGATCCTCCTGTCTCAGCCTCCTAAGTCACTGGGATTACAGGTGTGCACCACTGTGCCCAGCTGGTGTCTTTTTAAATAAGGACACAAGCCCTGTGGAATTAAGACCCCACCCACATGACCTCATTTAACCTTAATCACCTCCTTAAAGGCCCTGTCTCCAGAGACAGTCACATTGATCATTAGGGCATCAACAAATGAGTTTTGGGGGCGGACAGGATTCAGTCCAAAACACATTGCCATCTGGCTTCCCCAGTGTCCCTGACAGGCTTCCTGGAATTGCCTCCAGGAACTAACTTCGCAGAGTCCAGGTCTCTAAGTGTTGAATGCCCTGGAGCTCCTGGACTGTCCCCTCTAAACTGCAGGCTTTCTAACAAAAGATGGCACAAGTGCCCCCACAAATTTTCCCAGCGCAGAAGACTGGACAGTGGGATGAGTCGCAGCTCCTGCCAAGCATGCACAGCTTGGGAGCCGTCTCTGCTCCCCCAGCTCTCAACCTGGGCTTCCTGGCCTCTTTATTGTCCCCATGGAGAGATCAGACAGTTCCAGTTGGCCTGCAGCCCCCATCCAGGGGACCAGCCAGATGCAGCCAATGCAGAGGGCAGGGGCGGCCATCCTGCTGCCCACCTTGGGAGGGCAGAGTCTGTGCTGTGGCTGGGACAAAGCCTGCCCTGGTGGCACCTGTTGGGCCCTGGCCTGGCTTTGATGAGGAAGGAAGCCATGCTCGCTCTGGGTCCGAGGATCCCAGGCAACGTGTGAGCTTTGAAGGGGGTGGCCTCTCTGACCGGTCCGTGGCCGCCCATTTATCATCATTTTTGAGCAGTTCTGCTCTGTATGTAAATTCCAATCTGGTTTCAGCCCCACTAGGACACAGCACAGGCCCATGTGAGCTGTGGCCACCTAGAGTGATGCTGGCCTGGGCAGGGGAGGGGCAGCGAAAGGGCCTGAGCATTTGGGTTCTGGACCCTCAAATGCAACTCTTTGCTGCCATCCAGGGTCACTGATAGCTGGTGGGGGAGTCTGAAGTCGCTAGGTGTCTGCAGCCTTTCTCTCTCCATCCAGATCAGCCCTCCACCCAGTGACCTGCCTGGATCCATAGTTTGTTTTGGTGCTCAAGGAGAAATGCCTGCCTGTTGTTTGGGTACAGCACACAGAAGGGACGGAAGACTGTGGAACCTAATGAGGCATGTCCATCTGGCAGCCGCGGGCCACATATGGCTATTTAAATTAAAATTAAATAAAATTTTAAATTCAACTCCTCAGTTATATTGGCCATATTTCAAGTGCTCGGTTGCCACAGGTGACTGGTGGCTACTGCGTTGGACAGCACAGCAAAGGGACATTTTCAGCATTGTGGACGGTTCTATTGCCAGTCCTGGGCTAGTGCATTAGGCCCTGGTTGGCCCTTGTGACTGAGCACTTGAAAGCCCTGGGAGAGTCCCCTGGATGCATGTTAAAAATGTGGCTACCCAGCCGGGCATGGTGGTGCACGCCTGTAATCCAAGTGACTTGGGAGGCTGAGGCAGGAGGATCGCGAGTTCAAAGCCAGCCTCAGCAACTTAACAAGGCCCTTAGCAACTCAGTGAGACCCTGTCTCTAAATAAAATACAAAATAGGGCTGGGGATGTGGCTCAGTGGCCGAGTGTCCCTGAGTTCAATCCCTGGTTCCAAAAAAAATAAAATAAAATGCGGCTACCCAGAGAGGGCAGCAGTCCCTAGCCTGACTCCCAGGGCCTGAGTGGCCTCCTCATGGACACTCCATACCCCTTCTGCTCTGTCCTGGCCCCCAGGGCTGCTCCTTCCTGGGCTCCCAAGCCTGGGCTGACCCACCAGATCTGCCAACCACTCTTAAGTGGTGATGATGATGATGATGATGATGATGATGATGATAATGGTGTGATAATGATTTTAATTAATTTAAACAATTTTTTGCAGTGCTGGGGATGGAGTCCAGGGCCTCACACACGCTAGGCAAGTGCCACACCACGGAGTCACATCCCCAGCCTGGTTTATTTTACATCTCCATTGTGCAGATGGGAAGGAGGAGGCATTGAGAGGTGAGGGAGCCTCATGGAGCTAGGATGGGGGTCCAGGCATTTTGGCTTGGTGACCCCAGCTCACTGTCATCCTTTAGGCAAGAAAAAGAAAGAAGTCAAAGAAGAAGTATGGACATGAGCAACATTCGGGGCAGAAACTTCCAGACCCAGGGAGAAGAAAACTGGGCTCAGAGCCTGCTTGGCCAGCACATGGTCATGTCAGGGGTCAGGGTGGACAGGAACAGGGACCCATGTGGCCTTCCAGCCCATTGTCCCCACATCCCTCAGCCCAAGTGGGTGAGTGTCCAACAGTGGCAAAAGGTGCAAAATAGAACTGTCAAGTGTCTTTAATAATAGAAGAGATGAATCCCCGAAAAACACGGGAGACACCCAGCACTCACGTGGTTTTACAAATCATGCACAGAATAGCAGCATCACACGCTGGCTGGCCTCATCCAACAAGCTGACTGGCCTCATCCGGGAGCAGGACTCGATGGCTCCACCCACCCAGCCACCCCAGGCACATTGCTTTCGAGGTTCATTTAAGCAATATTTGCTTCTCTGCCACATTAAACAAATCTGAAGCTTCTTTTGAGAATAAGTCACGGAGGGACATAAAGGCTGAAACCACGTGCTTTCTGTTTCACAGGGAGGCTATTTGGATACCTCTGGCCTGTATTTCATTATGTTCTGTCACAAAAGCTCATTAGAAACGCTTTGGAAAATTCAGAAAAAGAACAATGAGGAAGTCCAAAGTCATTCATAATTCGGGGATGATTGCTATCAGTACTTCTATGTGCAAACCATTTTTAAAAGGCGAACGAAGAAACAATTATTATATGCATTATGTGTACACATATATGTGTATTATGTATAATGCATGCACTTAGGGATATATAAATATGTGGAAAATGTTCAAAGCAGAAGAGTGATTAACATAAATTAGGGATAGTGAGTAACTTTGGGGGGAAGGGTGGGGACTGTATTGGGAGAGAGTTCCTCAGAGATGACATCAAATGAACAGGTTATGCTCTTATTTTAAGCTTGGTAGTGGGTTTATATTATTCTTTCAACTGGAGGTAGGGTGATAATATCCCCTTTGGTGTATGATATATTTTACAATGAAACAGTTTTGTTTTTCTGGTATCTTTTCCCACTTTGTTTATTCAATAAATAATTGCAGACTACTTCCTATGTAATATGCGCTGTTCTAGAATATGGGCTCCCAGAGACTGAGAGAAGGGGACCAAGAAGAGGGGTTAGATGAGATATAGATGAAGAAATTAACATCACAACTCACTGAGGTCTGAAAATATTAAATGGTAAATTCTAGCAATAAACAGTTCACAAGTTTTAAATCACATGCCATTCTGAGAAATGTAATCTTAAGCTGTCCTATTCTATCCCTCCTGGAATGAGAACCATCAAACTGTCCAGTGTATCCATGCTGTATACGCTACCTGCCTGTTAATCACTTAGGAGTCTTATAAGTTATCAGACCAGCTGTTGAGGTGTCACATCTTACCCATGCCATTTCCCTCACTTCATTTCATCACATAGACCTTGTATCTGTGTCATGCAATTACAAGAAGGGTGCACACAGTCAAATGAGATATTTTGAGAGGAAGACCACATTCACATAACTTATTTTTTTTACGTTATCAACTTATGTAATTTTATTTTGTTGAAAAACTTAACATAGTTCCTATCAGTTTATTTTTTGTTTGTTTTTATATATATTATTATTTTTTGAAATTATAATACTTATTTTATTGTGTAAATGATTCATATGTTTCACAAATATTTTTATGTAAACATCTGTAGTTATAAGAAGGTAATTTTTTCAAATGCAAATATGTAACTTTCTTTTTTAAAATTAATTAAATAATATTTTACAGACTTCATTCAAATGTACATCATACACAACCATAGAAATGAAAATTTGTACCCTATATATATTATTTTTTTAAAAATATTTTTTAGATGTTGATAGGCCTTTAATTTTTATTCATTTATTTATATGTGGTGCTGAGAATTGAACCCAGTGCCTCACACATGCCAGGCAAGCGCTCTACCACTGAACCACGATCCCAGCCCATATACATATTATTTTTTATTTGCAAAATAAAAAGTGTTAACAAACAATGAAATAAATCTATTGCTGTGTCCCATATGATAAATGAGAGATTGAACAATTGCAACATAAGCATTCCAACAATCTTCTCTCTGAGTCGGACAGCAGGACTATGCAACCCGTTTTCCAAAATCATATATCATCAAGACTTTAATTTAGCTGGGTGTGGTGGCGCACGCCTGTAATCCAAGCAACTTGGGAGGCTGAGGCAGGAGGATCGCGAGTTCAAAGCCAGCCTCAGCAATTTAGTGAGGCCCTAAGCAACTCAGTGAGACCCTGTCTCTAAATAAAATACAAAATAGGGCTGGGGATGTGGCTCAGTGGCTGAGTGTCCCTGAGTTCAATCCCTGGTTCCAAAAAAATAAAATAAAATAAAAAATTAATTAAAAAAAAAAAAAGACTTTAATTTGCCCGATTTTCCACTGACCTTCATGTCAGGTGTTCTTTTTTTCCAACAATATCAATAATTAATTTAAATATAAATATAAATGATATAGATATTGTAATTAAAAGGCATAAATGTTCAACATGTAAAAAGCAAACAAAAACTATATGCTCTACACATCCGTCACACTTGTGGAGAAGCTGCCTGTTTGCTTTCTTGGTTTCACACCACAGAGCAGCCAGGAAGTGACCTCCAGTGTTCTGCCATCTTGGATCTCCCCTCACTTGACTTTTATTATAGGACATTGTTATAATTGCTCTATTTTAATAGAGATCAGATGTTAATCTCTCACTGTGTCTAATTTATAAATTAAACTTAATCCCAGGTATACATGTATAAGAAAAAACATAGTATGTCTAGAGTTCCATGCTATCTGAAATTTCTGGTTTCCCTTGGAGATCTTGGAACATTCCCTCTGTGAATAGGGGGATAACTGTAGTGAGGGTTTAACTCTGACTGGTTCATAAGGGTGGAAGGAGAGAATGAGACCAAAAAACTTGGTTGGGGACTGGGAGGGAATTGGGATCAGGACAGGTTTCAGTGCTGTGGGTACAGGCATTAGAGGTACATGTGGAGAGGAGGTGGGCTTCAGGGGGCTCCAGCCTGCTTTCCTTTTCCACAAACATAGCCTTACTATTTTCCATGTCTTCACATTTACATAATTGTTGGGATTTTTAATGTATACCCATGGATTATTGAAGACCATTCTGTGGTCCATCTGGTAGAACCTTTTTACCTTTTGAAAGCCAGCGTGATTTTCCACCATTCCTTTGAAATGCTCTTGGCTCCTGGGCACTACCTGTTTACCCGCCTCTCTAGGAGTTTGGCAGGCTCTGTGGCCAGTGTGGACAGGTGCCCAGTCCCCTGAACCTGGAATGACAATCAATTCCAGGGGCGAAGGAAGCTTATAGCTGTCAGATTTCCAACAGCTCTGTCTTGCAATCTCCTCACGTTGTTATTTAAACTTGTGCATTTTAATCATCAAAGAGCATATGACATAAAAGTAGAGGTTGGGTGGGGGAGGGGCAGGAAAATACTCATGGAAGCACACGAGACCTCAGGCCCAGCTGGAGGCGGGGTGTCGCTGTGCCCTGGCCAGGCGGAGTGGATTCAAGCATCTAAGCTGATTGCTTTGTGCAGCTGGGCCTCGAACGTGAGCCAGTCCATTCCTCCATCTGTCAGGGCACAGCCAGAGAAGTGGGGCTGTCCTACTGCGGACGGAAAGCTGGCCAGCTTCGGATTGAATGCTTATGTCCTCCTAAAATTCATGTGTGGAAGCTTCCACCTCCAGTATGGTGGTATCAGGAGGTGGAGCCGTTGACAGGAGATGAGATCTGAGGATGGAGTCCTCAGGAATGGGCTGGGGTCCTCAGGAGACACAAGAGAGCTCTCTCTCTAAGGTTGTATGAAGACACAGTGAGAAGGCAGAGACCTCATCCGAACCCAACTGTGCTGATATCTACCTTGAACTTCTGACTTCCAGACCTGGGAGAAATATTTCTGATATTTAAGCCACCTGGTCCACCATATTTTGTTAAAGCTGCCCAAGGTGATTGTGAACCGGTCCTTCTAAGCCATGGCCTAAAGCCTGTGACAGGGCCTGTGTATTCAGGGAAACATACATCCTATTCTCTCTGGCCCATCTGAGGTGTCCTCCAAGGTGTTTTTGACTACAGTCATATTTTGCTTGGAGCGTGGACCCTTCGCCCCGAGGAAGCTGTGATAACCTTGTGTTGGTTCATTTACTTACCTTGCCATTCATGAAGAGTATGACTGAAGGCCGGGCGATGCTCTGGCACTGTTTGGTGTCAAATAAAACAATCAATTCCCCAGTAATTTGTCCACCCAAGGCCAGGTTATCAGGGTAATTGACTGGAGGCTTTGGAGTCTCTGCGGATTAGAGGTCCTTGTGCAGAGGGACAAATTTGGAGGGGGTCACTCACTGGCTAAAATAAGCTTTCAGCGTGGCTTCTCCTGAACACAGCAAACCATCCATCAATTCCGTACACCCCTGAACCCCTTCAGGATGGGGGCCGCCAGGCCTTTAGAATGTTTCCCAGGCTGCTGTAAAAGCACTGGTGCCCTGAGACCCTCTTCTGATCAGTTCTACCAACAGCTATTCCTCAAAGCTAGATTGCACCCGACCCTTCAACCTTCCTGTCACTCCTGGGATGTTTATGTTGCGGGCAAGGCTGTCCTGACAACAGATGAATTCATCAGGTCCTGAGTCCTGACCTTCCTGGCTCCAATCTCCCACCCTCTCCCTGACTGGTACCCGGGGCATTCCTAACAAGATGCTCAACCGCCTGTAAGGGGAGGAAGCTGGGCCTCTGCATCACCCACGTGGGGCTTCATTCTTATTTATAGTGTGTCTGGGACAAGCCAAGCGTTTGAATCTTCTGGGGTATTATGGAGCAAACATCCATGCACATTTCAAAAATCTTATATCTGTCTGAACAAGAGGTTGCCAAGGGGAAATCTACCTAACCAGCAGATTTTTTTTATTATGATGAGAGA
>JAJEJO010000541.1:714605-731243 GCA_020662805.1 Glaucomys volans | reverse complement strand
GGTTTCCCTTGGAGATCTTGGAACATTCCCTCTGTGAATAGGGGGATAACTGTAGTGAGGGTTTAACTCTGACTGGTTCATAAGGGTGGAAGGAGAGAATGAGACCAAAAAACTTGGTTGGGGACTGGGAGGGAATTGGGATCAGGACAGGTTTCAGTGCTGTGGGTACAGGCATTAGAGGTACATGTGGAGAGGAGGTGGGCTTCAGGGGGCTCCAGCCTGCTTTCCTTTTCCACAAACATAGCCTTACTATTTTCCATGTCTTCATATTTTACATAATTGTTGGGATTTTTAATGTATACCCATGGATTATTGAAGACCATTCTGTGGTCCATCTGGTAGAACCTTTTTACCTTTTGAAAGCCAGCGTGATTTTCCACCATTCCTTTGAAATGCTCTTGGCTCCTGGGCACTACCTGTTTACCCGCCTCTCTAGGAGTTTGGCAGGCTCTGTGGCCAGTGTGGACAGGTGCCCAGTCCCCTGAACCTGGAATGACAATCAATTCCAGGGGCGAAGGAAGCTTACAGCTGTCAGATTTCCAACAGCTCTGTCTTGCAATCTCCTCACGTTGTTATTTAAACTTGTGCATTTTAATCATCAAAGAGCATATGACATAAAAGTAGAGGTTGGGTGGGGGAGGGGCAGGAAAATACTCATGGAAGCACACGAGACCTCAGGCCCAGCTGGAGGCGGGGTGTCGCTGTGCCCTGGCCAGGCGGAGTGGATTCAAGCATCTAAGCTGATTGCTTTGTGCAGCTGGGCCTCGAACGTGAGCCAGTCCATTCCTCCATCTGTCAGGGCACAGCCAGAGAAGTGGGGCTGTCCTACTGCGGACGGAAAGCTGGCCAGCTTCGGATTGAATGCTTATGTCCTCCTAAAATTCATGTGTGGAAGCTTCCACCTCCAGTATGGTGGTATCAGGAGGTGGAGCCGTTGACAGGAGATGAGATCTGAGGATGGAGTCCTCAGGAATGGGCTGGGGTCCTCAGGAGACACAAGAGAGCTCTCTCTCTAAGGTTGTATGAAGACACAGTGAGAAGGCAGAGACCTCATCCGAACCCAACTGTGCTGATATCTACCTTGAACTTCTGACTTCCAGACCTGGGAGAAATATTTCTGATATTTAAGCCACCTGGTCCACCATATTTTGTTAAAGCTGCCCAAGGTGATTGTGAACCGGTCCTTCTAAGCCATGGCCTAAAGCCTGTGACAGGGCCTGTGTATTCAGGGAAACATACATCCTATTCTCTCTGGCCCATCTGAGGTGTCCTCCAAGGTGTTTTTGACTACAGTCATATTTTGCTTGGAGCGTGGACCCTTCGCCCCGAGGAAGCTGTGATAACCTTGTGTTGGTTCATTTACTTACCTTGCCATTCATGAAGAGTATGACTGAAGGCCGGGCGATGCTCTGGCACTGTTTGGTGTCAAATAAAACAATCAATTCCCCAGTAATTTGTCCACCCAAGGCCAGGTTATCAGGGTAATTGACTGGAGGCTTTGGAGTCTCTGCGGATTAGAGGTCCTTGTGCAGAGGGACAAATTTGGAGGGGGTCACTCACTGGCTAAAATAAGCTTTCAGCGTGGCTTCTCCTGAACACAGCAAACCATCCATCAATTCCGTACACCCCTGAACCCCTTCAGGATGGGGGCCGCCAGGCCTTTAGAATGTTTCCCAGGCTGCTGTAAAAGCACTGGTGCCCTGAGACCCTCTTCTGATCAGTTCTACCAACAGCTATTCCTCAAAGCTAGATTGCACCCGACCCTTCAACCTTCCTGTCACTCCTGGGATGTTTATGTTGCGGGCAAGGCTGTCCTGACAACAGATGAATTCATCAGGTCCTGAGTCCTGACCTTCCTGGCTCCAATCTCCCACCCTCTCCCTGACTGGTACCCGGGGCATTCCTAACAAGATGCTCAACCGCCTGTAAGGGGAGGAAGCTGGGCCTCTGCATCACCTACGTGGGGCTTCATTCTTATTTATAGTGTGTCTGGGACAAGCCAAGCGTTTGAATCTTCTGGGGTATTATGGAGCAAACATCCATGCACATTTCAAAAATCTTATATCTGTCTGAACAAGAGGTTGCCAAGGGGAAATCTACCTAACCAGCAGATTTTTTTTATTATGATGAGAGAAAGCACCCAGGCTGATTTTTGGATTGGAATACTGACTGGTGGTCACAAAAAATAGAGTTTGCAGGAAAAAAAAAATGTTCATAGTGACAGCAGCCTTACCCTCTCCCTGTGAATTTTACTATGATTTACTCTGTACGTAAAGTCATGTGCTCGGAAACTACCTCTTTATATCCCATTTCAAAATTAAAGTTATTTCCAGTAGAGGGGCTAGTAAAAGAGAAATGTGCTTCTTCTCACCCTTCCTAACCTTTAGAAACTGGCTAATTAGGATTTCTTTATTATTTCTTTATTTTTGCTCTTAAAAGATAGATATTTTTACTAATATTTTTTGTATCAATACATATAATTTAATTTAAAAGAATTATCATTTCCACCTATAAAAATGTAATCTTATAAGGGCACCTTAGGCTTTAAGAATTAATATCTTTGGGGCTGGGGTTGTGGCTCAGTGGTAGAGTGGCTGCCTAACATGTGTAAGGCACTGGGTTCGATCCTCAGCACCACATAAAAATAAATAAATAAAATAAAGGTATTAAAGAAAGAGCTTAATTAAAAAAAAAAATATTTTTTTTTTTTTTTCAAATTTAAATTAATTCGATTTTTAAAATGATACATAAAAATGCAAAAGTTGTATACCCTGTCATGCATCCATACATGCATACATTGTGAAATTTTAAATCAGGGTAGGCAGGGAGTGGTGATGTCAGCAGCTCAGGAGGCTGAGGCAGGAGGATGGCAAGTTCAAAGCCAGCCTCAGTAGCCTTAGCAAGCCCTAAGCAACGTAGTGAGACCCTGTCTCTAAAGAAAATACAAAAAAGGGCTGGGATGTGGCTCAGTGATTGAGTGTTCTTGAGTTCAATCCCGGGTACTAAATAAATAAATAAATAAATAGATAAATAGATAAATAAATCAGGGTAAGCATATCTGTCTCTTCAAATGTTTATGGTGAAAACACTCATAATCCTTACTTCTAGCTTTTTGAGGTCTATAGTACATTATGTATATTATGTTTATAATGTACTATAGACCTCAATATAAACATATATTTATTTATAGTATATATTTTAATATGTAATTTTATATATTATTTAATATAGTATATAAATATATAATATTATGTATATTTATATATATTTATTTATTTTACTCCCTAGTGCTGGGGATTTTTTTTTTGGTGCCGGGGATTGAACCCAGGGGCGCTCGACCACTGAGCCACATCCCCAGCCCTGTTTTGTATTTTATTTAGAGACAGGGTCTCACTGAATTGCTTAGGGCCTCGCTAAGTTGCTGAGGCTGGCTTTGAACTTGCGATCCTCCTGTCTCAGCCTCCCAAGTGCTGGCATTACAGGCCTACACCACGGCGCCCGGCTTGCTGGGGATTATTGAACCCAGGTCCTTGTGCATGCCTGGTGAGCCACTGAGCTAGGCCCCAGCCCATCAGCACATAATTGCTTCCTGTAGCCACCCCAGTGTGCAATGGTGTACCAGAACCTCTCACCCCTATCTAACTGCTCTCTTTTGAACAGGATTTCTCTTCTCCCCACTTTGCCCTCATTTAGGGCTGTGAGGAGAGATGAGAGCGATGGGGATGGCCTGGGTTCCTATCGCAGGCTGTCCCTCTGGGCTGGGGAGATGCTGGTCACTTAGAGAACTTCGCAGAGGGAGTCCTCCTCATTCACAAGCATCTACAGACCATGTGGTTTCCAGGCACTTTCAGCCAAACATCTGTTTTATTAATATTAAATGAAAGTGCTTTTGGCTGTTAAGAAAACATTACTATAAAATGTGTACGTATAATGATCACATCCTTAATACAGCTTATAAGATCCCCTGTATGGAAAGCAGGCGCTCTTACGCTAGCTTTTTACCCTAAGCAAGTGTGGTAGGTAATGAGAACATAAATCTGCTTGGAATAATAAAACTAAAATTTACTGTATCTTCCTGACATTAAAATCGTCTTGGATTGCATCATGTTCTTTTCTCTGTGAGATTAATTCGGGCGTATTTTAAACTTTGCCGTACTCATCCCGGGTATCAGCTCAAACAGTCTAATTACGAGGGCCTCATGGAGGAGATTTGTGTTAGTTGGTCGATTGGCAAGAGCAGAACGTTCTGGGAGCCAACTGCTGGCTTCCTGGAGCATCTCCCAGCTTCCCGGAGGGAGAGTGTGTGACTTAAGATCTTAGTGGAGCTGAGCGGGAAGACATCAGGGAGTACTGCAGATGTGTCTGTCCAATGAGAAGGCAGGGGCAGACACTGGAGGGAGGGAAGGGAAGAGGGCACCATGTATCTTCATTAAGACAGATATTTGCAGGGCCCCATAAACTGTCTCCATGTGTATGCACTGCTTCTCAAGGTAGGCATAGAGATGGTGGAGACAGCATTTTCTCCACCAGAAATCTCTATTAACTAGCAGATCTGCATATTTTCCAGTACAAATAATA
Source organism: Glaucomys volans (assembly GCA_020662805.1). NCBI lineage: Eukaryota > Metazoa > Chordata > Mammalia > Rodentia > Sciuridae > Glaucomys > Glaucomys volans. The sequence continues at coordinate 726,665 of JAJEJO010000541.1, read as the reverse complement.
ACTGATACTCACAATTACGACCCTCCAGCCACCAAAACATCCTGGCGAGCTTTTGTGATGATTAGAGCCAGATTAAGTTATGGGCCCCCAGGTTTTAGTGCCAAGAGCATTTTGTTGCTTTATGGTTCTCGGAGCACTGGGGATGTGTGTAGGTATAGATGAATGCTCCATTAGCCAGGGAGTCTGATTGAGACAGAAGGCCTTACCCACCAGCTTTGCTGGAGAGCTGTGTTGACTGAAATTTGCTTGTAAAATTTACAAATGGCGGCCCAGCTGGAAGTAGGTCTCCTGAATGTGACAATGGTGGAAAATATGGGGGTCAGGATGTGCCTGGGGTGAGCTGGCCACAGGAGGGAGAATAAAGTCCTAATCCACTGGGTCTCCTCCATTCAGTGTGAGGGAAGCTTGTGTCCCTCCAGGTGTGACATGTGGGAAGGTACGTGGGCCTCAGTGAGCTATGAGTGTCCCACCCCATCCACAAACCAGAACGTCTGCCCTGTGTTTCTCCTGCGTAATGACTGACAGCTGCTTCCCCAGCCTTTTCCCAGGGATGCAGTAAAGGCCGCATGTGCCAGCAGGCACAGGTGGTGCAAATGTCCCCTTGTTCTTACTGGACAGTCCTATTCATAAACTAAAAATGAAGCCTCAACTCCTCATAGCATCACTGGCCTACATCAGGACACACATATCTGGGTCCAGGTGGATGGAGTCAGAGGCTCATGTGTCTTAACTAATGAGGGATCATGGTCCTGCTGGAATTGTCACAATAATAGTAACAACCCTAATGGCAAATGGATAGTTCACATTCAGAAAGGACATTCCCTGGCTGGGCACGGAGCTAACTCACCACACAAACCTCTGTATCCAGTGGTTACCAATAGCTTTTCGTTAATGATGGAATAGAGACCCAGGAAGTTGAATAACTTGCCCAGCTGGTAGATAGCAGAGTGGGGACTCGAACCCTAGATTCTGACATCCAAGCCTCTCCCGAGTCTCTGAGGCTTGTGGTCTTCCATGGGGGAACCTGAGGCCTAGGGAGGGCTGGTGACGTGGCACAAGTGCCAAGGTGGGACGGCCAGAGTGGGAAGCACCTTGCTCCCTATCTGGCATGAAGGCTCTGACATGAGTCGCTGTCATATGTGCCTGGTGGCTGGAAAGCTCCCAGCAGGGCCTCCATCTAGTGCCAATGATTTTGCAGCAAAATATGGGCTCAGAGTAGCTTAAATGCAAACTCCCCCAAATTCAGGAGAAAGAACATAAATAATCAAATATCACTGTGGTGAGAGCCTCCTTTTCCTTGTGGCCGATGGGACAAATCACATTTAAGTACTTGTGGGTTTTTCCTGACTGTGGATAAAGGTTGTCACCAGGAACTTCTTTATTAAAGTTGAACCAGGTGGCTTTGCCTGTGGGAAGCAATGCAGGGTGGGCCTAGTGGCCTAGTGGCATGGTCAGGCTTGACCCCTGGAGGGTCCCAGGTGCATGGAGAGGGGGATGGAGGAGCCAGTCAGAGCTGGTTCGAGTCTGTATCTGATCTTCCTTTCGGGTGCCTTGGGCAGGTCACCTCACCCTCTGAGTCTCCATTCCCTCTCCTGTGCAATGGGAACCACGTATCCATTACAAGGCTTCCGTGAGGAATGAGAATCATCTGTGTCATGGTCCTGACACTGAGTTGGTTCCCAACAGAGTAGGAACTTTATTAGAATTCTATGAATTTTGAACAAGGTGTCAAGTGGAAAAAAACATTTCCAGGGATGTCTGTCCCTGCCATGCAGCCCTGGACCCTTCTGGCCTGACAGAGGAGGCCAGATTGCTCCCCCTTCCAGTGTCTGCTTGCTCAGGATTCTCTTCCCCTAGGGAGTATGACCTGAGCACAGATGAAGGAATTTCCAACCTAAGCGAGCGCCCCCAGGCCACCCTTCTTGCATCTCTAAGAAGACCCCATGCAAGAGGCGGTGCAGTGTGAGATGGATTGGTGGGCTTCTTTGGGTGGGACAGAGCGATCACTACCGGGAAGGGAGGAGAATTTCTGGATCAGGTCTCTTCGGAGCTTCCACATGAGGAGCTGGAAGGTGGGTGGATACTGGGGGGATGGAAAGGGGTTCTGGAAGAGGGCAGCCTGTTGAGGATTACATGGGGTTGGGTAGCGTCTCCTCAAAATTGTGCCTTTTCTGGAACCTCACAATGGGCACTTGTTTCAAAATAGGGTCGTGGTGGATGTAATGAGTTAAGACCAAATTAGATCTCAGCACACTTGGGGAGCCCTTAATCCAACACCACTGCTGTTCTCATTGTAAGAGAAGACACTCAGAGATGCACAGAAAGAGATGGGACCCTTCGACCTACGCTAAGGAATGCTTGGGATTGCTGGCAGCCACCAAAATCTAGGAGAGGACTGGCGCAGATGGACTCCCAGAGTCCTGGGAAGACACCAACCTCGTGACACTTTCATTTTGGACTTCAGGACTCTTGAAATGTGAGAGGATGAATTTCTATTGCTCTAAGCCACTCAGAGGTACTTTGTTATGATGACAGGAAACTAAGAGGGGCACCTTAGGAAGGTGTGGCGGAGATGCAAGGCTCACAGGGTCCCTCAGGCAGAAGAGGAAGTGGCAGGGGGACAAGCTCTAGCCAACAGTGCACACAGGCCGCAATTAAGAAACCAGCTGGCACCAAGGGAGGGAGCAAAACAGAATGTACTGAGAAACAGTCCCACGCGTGCCTGGAAATGGGGACATCATCTCGAATCCATGGGGGACAAGTGGCACCATCCAACATGTGCTAAGCAATGGGACGGTTTAGAATAGTCTGGGCAATAAAGGAGACTGGGGCCCTTGCCTCACTCCTTAGGCGCAAATGAGTTCTAGATGCTGCTGAGATTTAAAGGTTTCATTAGGAAGTCAAACCATTGCTTCCAGAACGCTGGAGCGGTCATGCTTCCTCTGTTCTTCCCGCTCAGTGAGGCTGAAACACGTGAACACTACATGTCAAACAAACCTAAGAAGGCTGGGGGTGGGTGAGGAGAAGCCAGGCGGGCTGCAGAGCTCAGGGCTCAAGGAGCCTCCTGACAATGGAGTCAAGTCCCTGGGTTTCCTTCTGGCTTTGTGTATCCTGGACTGGATGCTGGAGAAGTTGGCAAGTCAGATATGTCAACAGAAGCAGGTAAAAGAAAAAGTCCCCAGGAAAGCCTGCTTTTGCTAGCCATGGAACCAGAGGAGAGGTCTAGGAGAAGCTCACGGACTGCAGACCGTGACCCCTTGTGCTCTGACACATTGCCATAGACAGGGGGACTCCTGAGCAATGCAAATGTATTTCTCACCCTTCTGGAGGCTGCAAGTCAGCCATCAGGGTGTCAGGAGATTCAGCGTCTGGTGAGAGCCCACTTCCTGGCTCACAGATGAAACCTTCTAGCTGTGTCCTCACCTGGTGGAAGGGGAGGAATCTGGTGTCTTCAGTCCTTTTAAGGGACACTAATCCCTAAAAAGCCCCATCGCCTAATGCTATCTCCTAATGTTATGATTGTTTTTCACAGTAAAAGGTTAAAAAAAAAAAACCTAAATCATAAAATTTACAGAACACGAGTCAAATAAAATACAACACCCGGAACTCAGAAATGAAAAAAGCATATAAATTTGATGACATAAAAATCTAAAATTTCCGTTCAATAGAGCAAACCGTAACATAAAGCCAAGAGACAGCTGAGAACCTGGGAAGGCATATTTGTGACATCTGAGACAGACAAACGTGAAGCGCCAGTTTCCCTGTTTTGCAAAGAGTTCACGTCAACCTATAATAATAAAAAAAAAAATAACCCACTAGGAAATGGGCAAAGGAGGTGAATGGGAAATTCATAGCAAAATAAATACAAACGGCCAATAAATATGGGAAAGATGCCCAGCCTCACGCTTAATGAAAGAAACGTGAAACAGACAACAGTGAAATTGGTTGTTCACTCATTGGAGGAACAAAAATGGAACCCGTGATGCCCAGGGCTGGGGAGGAGGAGGAGCAGACGCTTCCCCCAACTGTTGGTGTAGATTGGTGCACTTTTCCCGGAAGTCAATTAGAAATAATTATGAAAATTAAAAACACTCCCAGCAAACCCTTTGCTTGATTTTTATCCTAAAATTACACTCTCAAGAGTTTCTCAAGATACATGCCCCAGGATGTTTTTTTCCCACCAATAAAAAAATCATATTTATAAAGCTCTTGGTGTATAACAAGTCCTCTGCAAGTGCTTATTAAGTAAGTCAATAGGGGAGTTGTATGCACAAAGCTTCTCCCAAAGTAACAGTGTGCATCGATAGGAACCTTTTCTGTATTTAAAAATATGTCTATACATTTTATTAAATGTGTGTGTGTGTGTGTGTGTGTGTGTGTGTGTGTGTATCTGTATGTGTGGGAGTGGGGAGGGCAGGTTTTACTTATTAACTTTTTACATGTAGTAGATTGAACTACTACTGGGACTAAAAGGCCTGTCAAAAACAATTTTAGACGAGGAGATGTTTATTTGAGGGCTCCTGGTTTCAGAAGTCTCAGTCCATAGACAGGTGACTCCATTGTTCTAGGCCCAAGGGAGGCAGAACATCTTGGCAGAAGGGTGTGGTGGAGGAGAGCAGCTCAGGACATGGCACCAGGAAGCATAGAGAGAGAGAGAGTTCTGCCCAACTAGGACAGAAGGCACACCCCCGGGGACCCACCTCTTCCAGCCACATCCTACCTGCTTTCAGTTACCACTCAGTTAATCCCCTTCAGGGGGTTAATTCACTGATTGGGTTAAGCTCTCATAACCCAATCATTTCACCTCTGAACTTTCTTGCATTGTCTCACACATGCACTTTTGGGGGAACACCTCATATCTAAACTAATACACTATTATAAGCGTTTGCTCTCCTTCCTGTTCCCCTTGGTGGGGTGGAGTGGGAGTAGATTTCTCTGCTTGGATTTCATAATGTGATTTTCTTTTAGCAGCAGAATGTGAGTGAGCTTTGTGGAAGCAGAGACTTTACAGGTGCTCTTGTGTTTTGACCTGGCCTCTGTTCTTCTCCCACTGGCTGGAGAGGAGCATGCCCTAAGTCATCCCTGGTCCTGGTTTGGGGGAGATGGGGAGACCCATAGATAGAAGCTGAAAAGTTCCAGCCAACCTGCAGACCTAAAAGAAAAATATTTATTACTGCAGGCCACTAAGACTTCGGGGATTATTTGTTACCCAGCAGTATCTATAGTAGATGACTAATACAGTACCTCTATGAACTTTTGAATCTTTTTCTAGTTTTACATGTATCTGTGTGAATGCATACATGTTTTACTTTTTTATTATTAAAAAAATGTCTAGAATTTATCTAAGTGGATAGATTAAGGGCTGTTTTGAATTTTCTTTGAAAATTAAAGAATCTTGGATGTTTATAAAGGGAGATGCAGAAGGTGGTTGAGGACGAGAGTCTTATGTGTGGCCCTAAGAGGGATGTTAATGACTCTTTGAAGCCTCCACATTCTTTGCAGCTGGTAGAGATCCACCTGCACATGGAGAGGCTGGTCCTGGAGGTGTCTGCTCCACCCTTGGGCCTGGGTGTCATGTGCCTGGGTGCCATCTCCAAGCAGAAGAGCTTTTCCTGGGGCCACGGAGAGGCAAGGGAGGAAGCACAGAGTTCAGGAGATGCAATCCTCAGGATGCCTCTGGTGCGGTGAGGGTGCACTGTCCTTGGAGGTGTGCAGGAGACAGCCATCAGAGGAGCTGAGGTCAAGGTGGGAAAACAGACCCCATCCCGTGGGCAGCCCTGCCACTCACACACATCCCTGGGGTCCAAATGGAAAGCAGGGGAGTGTCCAAGGCGGTGTGAGAATCCTGCCAGCCCAGGGCCAACGCGCTCAAATCCCGGCATTGCACTGGATTCTGAGGACTCACTTCCATACTGGAAGCACATGGTGGTGTTGGACAGACCTCTGCTCCTCAAACCCTCACTCCTGCCTGCATCATCAGGACATGCGGTGGGGACAGGACAGCCCTCCCTGTGTTGAGCTGACACTGGGGCCAGACCTGGCTTTCACAGGATAGGTGGTGCAGGCATGCTGGATTGAGCTCTGTCAAGCTAAGGCTGGGGACCCCGTGTTAGGGGCTGAATATTTGGATTCCCTCAAATCCATCTTGAGATGCTGACTCCCAACGCGGTACTGGGGCCTTTCAGAGGTAATTAGGTCATAAGAGTAGAGCCCCCGTGTCTGAGATTAATGAATCACCTTATAAAAGAGACCCCAAAAGATTCCAAACCAGGCATGGTGGCACATACCTGTCATCCCAGCTACTTGGGGAGACTGAGGCAGGAGAATCGCAAGTTCAAGATGAACCTCAGCAACTTAGCAAGACCTTTTCTCAAAATAAAAGTTTAAAGGTCTGGGGATGTAGCACCCCTCATTTCAAAACAAAAACCAAGAAGTGAGGGTGATCCTGGGGACTGTTCCTCTAGCTTCGTGACCCCTCAAGTGTAATATGCATGTCACCCCTCAGTCCTCAGGATGCCTCTGTTCCCCGACTGAGGATGGCCATGGACAAGGTGCACCTGGGCTTGGCTTTGAGAACAGAGTACAGACTGCTGGTAATCATAATCACTAGTTTTTATTTTCTGTCTTGATGAAAATCAAGCAATCTTTACCTCCTCACAACGCACACACACCTTGATGACTTGCCTGTATCTGCTTATTGACTTGGTGTCCTCTGACAGTTTGATACATTTTCAAAGGTTCTTCCTTTGGAGAAGGAAGGTGGGGGGGGAATGTGTCTTGCCCCCTTTGCACTATGACCAATCTGTTTGCACGGACTGATCGTAACCAAGACTTTCCTTGGTGGGGCTGAGGGAGGAGGATGGTGATTTGGGTGGGGTTGGCTGGAGAGAGACAGGAAGAGGAAAACAGGAGGGGCCTGGAGCAGGGCTGGGCTTCCCCTTCCCTTCCACAGCCACTGGTGTTGGCTTTGAACTGGGATGTGGACAGGCGTTCTAGGAAACTTGAAGCCCTGAGCAAGGTCAGAGTGGTCCTGGTCTTGCTGATTGGATGCAGCAAAGGCAGGTCCAGTGGTGCTTGGCCCCAGGGGAGCTGTGGCTTTGGGGACCCTGGTGCATAGACCCTTGGCATGGACGCTGGCATTGTGGTGCACGTAGTCTGTGCCTACCTGTGATGGAGAATTTTATGTGTCAACTTGACTGGGTCACAGGGCATGCCGACTTTTGGACAAGCATTGTTCTGGGGGTGTCCATCAGGTGTCGGGGGCGGGGGGAGATTAACATATGCACTGGCAGACTGAGTAAAGCAGGCAGCCCTTCCTGCCTGGGTGGGGCTTATCCAGTCCATGGAAGATCCGAACAGAACAAAAAGGCTGGATAGCAGAGAACTCCTGCCTGCATTCTTCACGTCAGGACGTGGGTCTTCTCCTGCCTTTGGATTTGGACTTGAACTTGCACTGGAACTCCACCATCTGTTGTCCTGACTCTCCAGCTTGCTGATGACAGATCTTAGGACATCTCAGTAGAGCGGCAGGAAGGAGAAGCCTGCACCCACAGAATGAGGGTGTGGGTATCCGAGTCCAGTGAAGATCCTTGGAACCTCCCACGTATTTCTTGGGACTCCCAGAAATACGTGGGGGTGGCCTAAGGAGTGCCAATGTCTTATCAGTGGTGTGGGTTCAGAGTCACTGTGATGTGGAAATGACGGTGACCTCATCTGTACCTCTAGAAAGGTGCCTAAGCCACTTCCTTTCATTTCCTTTAGATCTCAGGTGCCCTGTGCTGGAGAGATGGCATTGCTCAGCTCGGCTCCAGCGAGAAAGAAGGTGTGGCCCTGAATGTGCTCATGAGGCTGACAAGTCCTCTCTGAATCTGTGTGCCTCCCTCTGTGATTGTAACACTTCTAACATCACATCTGCCTCTGTGTTTCACCCAATTACCTAGAAATCATCCATGCTCAAAATGGCTCTTCAACAAAGGCATTGAAGCTCCTGAAGGACTCAATATACAGTGTAGATAGCTTCACATTTGGAGTATCTCCTCATTGGATGATGTGTGTCTTAGTCCATTCTATGTTGTTATAACTAAACACCAGAGGTTGGATACTTTGTAAAGAAAAAAAGGTTTATTTGATCACAGTTTTGGAGGTCAGGTGGCTTTGTCTGTTCAGGTCTGTTGAGGGTCTCATGGTAGATGGCATCACAATGGCTGGGACATGTGTGGAAGAGAACACATGGCAAGACAAAAATCAGAGAGATTCAACCTGCTGCTGTGGGAACCAACCAAGGTACCAAAAGAACTTACGCCAATCCCTTCCAAGAGTAGGACCTGCTATGACCAATTTCCCTTCCACCAGGCCCTACCTCTTAAAGGTCCCACCACCTCCTAATACCACCACACTAGGGAATAAGCTTCCAGTACATGAAACTTTGGGGGCCAGACTCAGACCACTTCTAAACCTCAGCTATGAGTGTTTGGTATAGTTTTTTTTTTTTTTTTTTCCCTGCAAAAGTCTCTACTCATCTTAAAAAGGTCCCAGGGCAGGTTCTGATCACCCCCCTGCAGAAACCCAGAGTTCTGGATGTGTAAACTCTTTCCTCTCCCTGCTACATATGAGAAGTCTTCAGAGAAGACTCTGGCCTTGGTGCTCTGGACTCACAGTGCTTAAGGGGCCCAGTTGGGTGGGCTTCCTCTCCAGGGAGTTCCTAGCTCATGAATGCAGGTCAGACAGGATAAGAATAGTGATGGTCATACCTTCTGGCCTCCCGTGCCTGAAGTCAGGGTCATCTTGTGACAGGTGTGAATGTCAAACAACAGGAAGCAGGAACGGCAATTAGCACCAACGTTTCTTACACCTCTGATCTCACTTACCTAAGCATTATCCAATTAAAGAAGATGCTCTGCCTATAGCTCAGGCAGACACACCTGTGGCCGTGGCGACTGGCTCAGTTGTGAGACTCTGGAAGGCTTGTTTCCAGTGACCGAAGTTCTTGCATTAGTTTTAAAAAAATATATGATTTTCCTTTAGAATAGAATTAGGACTTGTGAATTTGCGACTGTTCTTCCTCCTTGTGCAAAGAAAGTTCTAGAACATGTCTCAGAAGCATCTCTGATTTCTGCATTCATGGAGATGTCACCTTTGGATGTACACCCTTGCAAGATCTTGGGTGCTTGACCAGCAGTACCTTTTTATTAAAACAAAAACGAAAAGCAAACAAAAAATTCCAGGCATGGTGGTGCATGTTTGTAATCCCAGCAGCTCAGGAGGCTCAGGCAGGAGGATCGCAAGGTCAAAGCCAGCCTCAGCAGCTCAGTGTGACCTTGTCTCAACATTAAAATAAAAATGGGCTTGGGATGTGACTCAGTGGTAGAGGGCCCCTGGGTTCAATCCCTGGTACTGCCCTCTCCCCCACCAATAAAAAAAGAAGGAAAGGGGGGAAAAAAAGATAAATGTAATGGCTAGTCTGAGCACTAAAACCTTTCCTTTTGGTGTCCCAGTCTGTCCCCTTGGCCCTCTTTTCTGTCTAAATTGGCATGTGGACTGGTTTGCCTTGGATGATTTGGGCACAGGGGAAAAACCTAAGGTCTCTTGAGCAGATGTTTGCAAAAAAACAGAGCTCTGACATGGGGATCCTGCAAGTTTCTCCACTGGGATCAACACCGGAGCCCCACCAATCTTGTGAAAAATTCCTGGGTCTTAAAAAAAATTATAAAAGTTATTTCCCAAACGCAGAGGCTCAGTTACAAATCAGGGGAAGAGCTCAGAGCAAGAAGCAGCTGTTCCCTACGGCCTCCCGCCCACGCCCTGCCCCCAGGACAGCCTCACTCAGGCTTCTGTCTGTGGCTCCTGGGGGCCATTGCAGTGGCACTGGACAGCGGTCTCTTCCTCTGTTTCTTCCACTTGTGGGTCACTGACATCTGCTGAGGGTGATGAGGATTGACTTGGCTTATGCCACCCTCTCCCCACCTCTGCTCCTCTCCCCAGGTGGAATTGAATGTTCTTTTCTGTTCTCACATGGGTTCCTTGAGTGGGGTCTTTGAAAACCAACTGGGGCATGTGAACACCCAGGCTTCCTCTGAGGGTGGGTGAGCATGGTGGCCCTGGTGTCCCCAACTGCCATTGGAGGAAGTCCATTCTGAGGCACTGATTTCCTCTCTCCCACAGGGAAGGATCTGAAGGAGTGGGGACAGGAGTAGGCATTTCATAATCAACCCAATCCCTGGCCCCCTTTCCTGTCTGGAGCCCCCAGCGGACACCCCACATTCCACTCCATTGGAGCCATGACTTCATTGTTCCATGAGTCTCCATCCACTTTCTTGTCTTCCAGAAACCTGCGGAAGTTTCCTGTTACCTATAACCCTTCCTCTTGGATTTATTTCTTCTTTATTTCTCTCCTTTCTGTGATGTGCAATTTTTTTTTTTGGTGCTGGGGATCGAACTCAAGACCTTGTGCTTGTTAAGCAAGCACTCTACCAACTGAGCTAGATCCCCAGCCCTGTGATCTGCATTTTTGATGGGAAAACCACACTGGCCTTTATAACAGGTCTCCAGGTGCTAAACAGAGGCCTGCTTCCCATGGCCTGAGCTGCCCCAGGCAGACAATCTGCAGAGAGAGCCCGGCCACGATCCTGTGATGATGGGCTGCCTGAGCCTTCTGGGTTCCCTTTATAGATGTTCCAGACGACTCCATCGCTCCTAAATTTCCTTGCAGGCTTAACACAATTGCTGAAACCTGGGCAATTGTGAAAGTGTTGAGACATCTTTACAAGGGTGCAGACAAGCTGGCTGCCGGACCAAACCCACCTACACATCTCCTTCTCCTGTGAACAGGGTCACTGTGCCCAGGGGAGGAGGGATTTCTGCTATCCTGGTCACTTAAAGTAACCAGATCTTCCAAAGTCCAGTGAAAGTTTGAACGATTCCGAACATCACTAGGGACAGTTTTTGTGCATAAATCTGTGATATGCCATGAGGTTGGGGTTAATTCCATTTTCCAAAGCAGACCAATCAGTGCAGAAGGGACCCAGACTTGTCCCAAAACTCTGGACCAACCAGGGTGTTGGGGGTGGGTTTCTGGCCAGGTCTGGTTCCATGATTGGGAACAACCTCCCTGCTGCCCTGGGTGACCCTCCCATCCGTTCAGGGCTCTCTTGGTCACATCACTCATTTCCTACCATCAATCTTACCCAAAATGCTGTCGGGCCACAGCCCTTGGGATTGACAACCCACAGAAGCTGAGCTGGCTCTGGCGGGCTTCTGCCAGCTGTTCTCAGGAGTTGGTGCCTCTCTACCATGCTGGATTCTTGGGGAATGTGTTATGGTGAGATTGCAATAAATCACCGAGTTGATCTTAAAGCAGGAAATGGAAGCTTTTTTTTTTTTTAATTTTAGGTCATTGTACACAAAAGGAGTACAACTATCATTTTTCTGGTGGAAGCATCTTATTCACCAGCTGGTGGTCCAGATTCACCAGCTGGCGGGACAGCGGGGCAGGCTGCAGGTTTACACCCTTCAACCCCCTCCAAGGGTTTGAGTGCATCTTTTTTTACCATAAGTAAAGCATGTCAGTACATCAATCATAAGTGGCTGTCGCTATGATTCAAAACTACAAACAAACATCATGAGATCTAAAATCATAAGCAGAAGGGGAAGTGGGTCAAAACGACCCTAGTTGAGTACAAGTTAAAGAATGGTTACTAACGTCTGGACAATCATTCAGGAAACATTGTCCAAGAAAAAATGGGAACCAAAAAGAGAACAATTTTGCATTGTATAAGAATCACCATTTTGTGTTGCCAAACCTGCTACGCTCAGCAGCTGTTGGTGGGTACAGACGCAGGTGTTCCGGAGAAGCAGCCCCACATGACGTGGAGTCTCAGGGGAAAATGGCCCATATAGCCTGCCCAAATGCACCCAGAAAAGGGTGGACAGAAGCCTCACTGGCATGGGACTATTTTAATTTTTTTCCAAAGAGAGTTTTAATTAAGACTTTAATGGAATAAAAGAAGAAGAAGAAGAAGAAGAAGAAGAAGAAGAAGAAGAAGAAGAAGAAGAAGAAGAAGA
>JAJEJO010000541.1:684451-714595 GCA_020662805.1 Glaucomys volans | reverse complement strand
GAAGAAGAAGAAGAAGAAGAAGAAGAAGAAGAAGAAGAAGAAGAAGACGACAAAGTATAACCAGCGATAAGATTGGAAGTCCCAAACCCAAACTGTATTCTGGCTGAAAATGCAAGTTGGGAAAAATCCAGAGCACAGAGCAAAAATGTCTCAAGAGCAAACCAGGATCAGCCTCAGCGGGGGTGAGGGGGTGGTGGGGGCGTGGGCAGGGCTCTGGACATACTTGGGGGGATGGGTGGGGCAGGTGGGGAGGGGTGGGGGCAGTTCTGGGCTGTCAGTGGCTGGGAGGCTGGAGGGCGGAGAAGGGATGTGGGAGAAGGTGTGGTCCCGGGGAGCCTGTGGCCTTCCAAGCTCCAGCTGGCCAGCTGCGTAAGATGGACAAGTTCCTTGCCCTCCAATTCCCTGTAGGTCACGGTCCCAAGTTGTGCAGGTGAGCCTGGCTCACCGCAGCTCCAGGGAGGGCTCCTTTGTCCCTCCCTCTGGATCCCCCTTCTCTTCCTTGCAGGAGGTGGGGGGGGTGGTAGTACCAAGAGCCCCAAGATGGCCTGGACAGTCCTCCCCTTGGGGAGTTTGATGCAACAGAAATCAGGGGACCAGCTCTGGCCTCTGCAGTACCCTTGCCTGGCAACATGACCTCCGACTTTCTGGACAAAATCACCCCACCTGAAAAGGGAGGGCTTGGGACTAGAGAAGGGGGTTCCGCTTCCTTGAAAAAGGGGAAAGATGGCTTCTGAGGACGGGCACAGTCTTGGCCTTCAGTTTTGGCTCCAAAACCAGGTTGTGTCTCTAAATCCCTTGGGTGCTGTTGTGGGGTCCCTGCCCTTTGACCCCCACTCAGTCCCATGGGTCCACTTTCTAGGTTCACAGGGCATTTTGAGGGGATCCTCTTCACAGACTCGGCCTGCTGGGGAAATGTGAGGCCCCCCAGGCCAAAGATGCCTCTAGGTTCCCTGAATTTCATGGGAAATTGAACCCCCACTCTGTGTGGGGCCTGTGGGGGGCTGGGAGGGAAATGCATGCCACATGGCCTCCTGTTCACCCTCCTTCCCCTTCCTTCTCCCAACCAGAGGTTCCATCTCCCCTGTCCGCCAAGGAAGCCTACCAGTGCACGTGGGTAGACCCTGGGTGTGCATGAGTGTGAGGGCGTGTGATCAAGCATGCAGGTGTGTGACGTGTGTGAACCTGAATATGCGTGAGCATGCGTGGGCCTGAACAGCAGAGGGTGGAGTGGCTCTGCTGGAGGTCAGTGCCTGGCTGTCCCCACTGGCAGCTGCTCTCTGCCTACCGCAGCTCCTGTCCTCTGCTAGATTTCTGGACCAGGAGACTTACACATTCTGACGTTTCATCACTCTAAAATGCAAGACTCCAATGGGTCATTAGAGAACCCTGGGAACAAAATCCCATGAAGACACAGGTGGGTACCATACTGTTCTTCCCATGGGTGGAGGAAAAGTATGGGTGCAGGAGACCCTGGGGCAGGAGGGACCTGGGACGTACGGGTGCTTCCATCTGCAGGGATGGGACACTGATGCCACATTCATGCAACAGGAAAGGAGGGGCTTTTCCAAAGAGGAAAGTCTGAGGAACCAGCCTGTGTGGTCAGGAGGAGAGTGAGCTCCTGGTGTCTCTTCTCATAAGGGCACTAACCCCAGCTTGAGGCCCACCCTTATGACCTCATTTAAGCCTAACACCTCCAAATGCCATCACCTTGGAGGGGAGGGCTTCATCATACGGATGGGGGAGGACAAACATTCAGACCTTAGCAGAGGTGTGGAGACTGAGTCCCCAGAAGGGCGGATAGATGATAACGATGACCACTGACAGTCCTTGAGTGCCTACTCTGTGTTAGGAATAGAGTCCATGTTATCAGCTCTGGTCACCTTTGGGGCTGAGGGTGAATTTTCTTTTCCAAGCCTTGCACAATCTGAACACAGCCACCCCCGTATGCTGTTGTCACCAAGCAAAGGGACTGAATGGAAGCCCAGATATGCCCCCAAAACAAAATAAAGGCCAGTAACCTCAATTTTCCAAGTTACCCAGTGTAGTTCCCTTTAAGTCACAGACTCCTCTGGTGCATTTTAAACGATTCCAGTTACCAAAATCAATGGACATAAACTTTTCCAGGAAAACAACTATTAGATAATGTAAGGAATAAACCAAAAGGGATATTTTATCTCCTTGCATAACCAGCTCGATAGTGTTGTGTTACTTCTCCAGAGAGGCAGCGGAATTACATAAGTCAAGTTTTGGCATCTTGGGATGTCTGAAGTCACTAATGTCAAAAATTTAAAGCTAGAGTCCTAAGAGCAAATCCACCATGAAAATTATTTCATTAGTGGCAAAAGGAACAGGTGTACAATTGACAAGCATTTGTTCCCCCTGGTTTCCCATGCTATTCCCGTGGAGGAGGAGTCTTTGCTCCTACTGGGATTGCCCTTTGAGCATGTGTAACCAGCACATTTTATCCTTTTCCCAAATTGGGGTAGGGATTCAAAGACAATGAATCATGATATGGTTTGAATATAGGTGTCCCGCAAAAGCTCAAGTGCAAGAATATTCAGAGGCAAAATATGAGAGGTGTAACCTCATCAATGGCTTAATCCACCCATATAGATCAACTGGTTGGTAACTGTAGGCAGGTAGGATGTGACTGGCAGAGGCTGGTCACTGGGGCATGATGTTGGAGTTGATATTTTGCCCCTGGTGAGCACAGCTCTCTCTACTCCCTGGTGGCCACATCCTGAGCTGCCTTCCTTCTCCATGACCTTCCGCCATGATGTTCTGTCTCACCTTGGGCCCATGGTAATGAAGTCAGCCATCTATGGACTGAGACCTTCGAAACTGTGAGCACCAATAAACTTTTCCTCCTCTAAAATTGTTCTTGTCAGATCTTCTGGTCATGGCAACAAAAACAGATCATTCATTGAGATCCTAATTTGTAGGTTCATTTTTTTTCCTTTTAATGGTTTGTGTTCACTTGACCTCCGCCAATTAATATGTTGAAGCCCTAACGTCCAGTATCTTAGAATATGACCTTATTTGGAAGGAGGGTCTTTACAGAGGTGATCAAGTTAAAGTGAGGTCATTAGGGTGGGTCCTAATTCAATATAACTAGCATGTTTAGGGGAAATTTGGATACTAGGGGAAAATAACTAGGGGAAATTTGGATACAGACATGCCCAGTAGGAAGACAACGTGAAGAGACAGGGAGGAGATGGTCACCCACCTACAAGCCAAGGAGAGAGGTCTAGAGCAGATCCTTGCCTCCCAGTTCTGAGAAGGATCCCACCCTGCCTACACCTTGATCTCAGACTTCCAGCCTCCAGAACCCAGCCAATAAATTCCAGTTGTTTAAGTTACCCAGTTAATAGCACTTTGTTCTGGCTGACTGAACAGGAAGCTGAATTCTTGGCATTTTCTTGCTTGGAGGATTTCAAAATGCAGTGCAGAAAGCTATACTGCTATTCTCTTTGTAAGACGCTGTTGACATAGAAGAGAAGGTGAGAGGTGTTCCAGAAAGAGAGGGAGGAAGCACCCTGGAGGTGAGGGAGAGGAGGTGCCTATTTGTGGTAGGGGTTAGGGGCTTAGGATCCAGGAAGAGCTCTTGAGGGCTATCTACCTGTACTGACTTTGTCAACATTTGGTAATGGGACTTGAGTCCCGTTAGGACTAGAAAGGGTGTGGGCTCAGGAAGTGGGGCTCCTCAGTGGGACAAGATGTCTGAATTCAGAAGGGCGGTCTGTCTCCAAAACAGAGCTGATGGTGAAAACAGCCACTAGTCTAGAGGCTGCATGGTCAGCTGCCTCAGCCCTCCGTCTCCCCCGACCCTGGGCCTGGTTCTGATATGACCAGAGTGCACCAGAACCTGACCATCCTCCACATTTGTTTGACAGCGGTCATATCTCTTTTCCTGCCTTGCTGGGTGTGTGACAGCACCGTGTCACAGGTCCTGCGCTTAGAACCGCCCCTCTTCAGGGCTTTTAATGCTCGGTGGTCACCATCTTGAAATCCTCGACAGTTTTATCTTGAATTGTGTCTTGAAGTCTGATGAGACAGTGGAGCATGAGCTGGAGGCTTGGAGTCCTGCATCCCACTGCCCCCCAGAGTCCTCGGGATGGACTTGCTCATTCCCCCGCCACTGACCAGCACCTGCTGCTGCCCTCTGGTCCTGGTGGGGACCTGGGGACAGGTATCAGGGCCTGGTGTATTGAGCCCCCTGAGCTGTGTTGCAGGGTGGGACCTAGGTGAGGGTCCCCAAGAGCATGCCTGTCCCACCAGTCTCCACAGGCCTGAGGGTTTGTGACATTAAATAGCAAGTTAAATATAAAAACTGACAAGTCATGAGAACAACCGTAGAAGAAAGGAAGAAAAGGAAAAAGGAAAAAGCTTTTTCCTGTTGGAGGGATACAGCTTGACATGGCTGCCACCATCTTGGTTGTGATTACCATTTGGCCAATTGATGCTTGGGAGATCTTTCTGTCCTGCTGCCACACAAGACAAGCTTCTGTCTGTACATCCCCAGTAAGTTGCACTCTGTGGCAACCCTGGCTTTGCCTGCCTCTTTCTTCGGTTTCATGGTGCCTTCCACCTTTGACAGGTGGTTCTCCTACATTGGCACCAGGTTTTTGTTTTTTCCCAAACACCTGTGTGTTAGTCACTTTTTGTCACTGTGACCAAAATATCTGACAAGAACAACTTAGAGGAGGACAAGTTTATTTTGGCTCCTGGTTTCATGAGTCTCGATCCATGGTTGACTCCATAGCTCTGGGCCCGAGGGGAAGCAGAACATGGCGGTGGAAGGGCGTGGCAGAGGAAGCTGCTCTGTTCCTGGCAGCTGGGAAAAAGAGAAGTCAGGGACAAGATAGAGTCCCCAAGAGCATGTCCCTGGTGAACTACTGCCTCCAGCCTTGCCCCACCTGCCTACAGTTACCACCCAGTAGTCCATTCAGCTCACAGTGGATTAATCCATTTACAGTAAGTGGATTACTCCATTTACACTAAATGGATTAGAGCCCTAATCATTGCCTAAAAGCCCCGCCTCTGAACCTTGATGGGATCGTGCTTTTGACACATGAACTTTCAGGGGAGCATTTTGTTTTCAACACATAACAACATGGCTTTTGAACAAGGACCTACCCTTCTCAGTTTGCCCTTTGGTCCCCAGGGAGCTGACTCTGCTCCCAAGTCCTTGAAACTGTCTCAAGGCTGCTCCTGGCACTGGCCTCTTTCAGGTATATTTGGTATTGTGCCATCCCCGTTAAACACTCAGGGCTGCTGACACAGGGCCCAAGGTGTCCAGTACCTACTCACTGGACATCATGATGCGACTAGGGAGCGTGGGGCTTGGGGACAAGCCCCAGGATGCCTTCCTAACTTTCTCCATGTGGGCTAGAAACAAGTGTGGTTTGAGAGAAAGGACACAAACTCCTCAGAGAGGAGGGGTCCCACCTGTGATTGGAGCAGCCTGGGAACCCCCAGCCCAGAACCTCATCTTGCAGCAGACCAGGGCTGCAAATATCAAAGGCCTCACTCGGCTTTCCTGGTGGCTTTGTGACTGAAGGGACATGGATGAGAGGATGCAGGGGGCTGGAGGGCTAGGTAGGACGCTGCCTTAAGGCCAGGGGCTTCTAAAGGGACCGAAGCGACACAGGCGACAGGCAGATGCCACCCACACCCAGTGCTGGCACCAGCCCTCATGGCCACACCAGCTCACCTCATCTGTGCGCTAGCCATATTGGAGCCTCTGCCTCTGGGCTCTGGGGTGAGGCGCTTCAGTTTCCTCAAGTCTGTCATTGTTGATTTTTCTACAATAAATATATACACATACATATGTATCATTCAAGATAGAAAAGATATGTATAGAAAAATATCTTTTCTATATTTCTTAAAGAGAAGATATATCTTTCATATAAAATATATCTTTTCATATAAAAATATATCTTTTCTTTCTTATAGAAAAGATATCGATTTACTCAGCAAAGACGCCTCCCTCCTGTCAGGCCGAGGTTGGGAGTGCCCCAGGTTACATCTCTGCTGGGTTCCCTCCCCCACCCCCCGTCCTCATCCCCCAATAAATCATGGGCACCCTAGTCCCAAATCGAGCTTTGCTTCCTGGGACCTGATCTGAGAAAATATGTCTCTTAAGACTCTTCATCCATAGAATCTCCAATATGGTTTTGTAACCCTAATTTAAATTATCAAAGAGACTAGGGCATTTGTGCTACTGTCCCCATGGCATCCTGGGGTGCAGGTGGCTTTGGCCACCAGCATCCCTCATACTCTGATTCACCTTTGAGACCAGCAGCCCCTGCCTGAGATGCGGCCTGTGCACACGTGCCCCCGATTCACCTCCAGGACAAGCCCTAAACCTCTGCAGGCTCCAGGCCTCCAGCCACATCACATGGATGACAGCTAGAGCATTGAGCCCAAGAGCAAGATGGCGGATGGGGCCTCCTGGCCAGGGTCAGGCAGACACCAGGAGGTGGAGTTGGCCATGTGGGGCTGGCTACAGTGTTTGCAGGAGCTTAACCTTGGCTTTGAAAAGAGGCTATTTATGGTTCCTGAACTACTCCCCAGCTTTTTCTGTCTCACCTGGTAAAGTCTTGTGACATGGTGAGACTTCCTGGGTGGACTACATGGAGCCGGGAATCTCAGGGGGAGCATTTACTCCCAGTGGCCAGCAGGGGGAAGCATCGTGCCCCAAAGTTGTGAGTGAGTGGGAGCAGAGTGTTGTGTTGGGAGAGGTCAAGGTCAGACTCAACCCCCACCCACTCCCTTGCCCTCCCTCCCTCCAGCCTCCTTCAATTCTCTGTCACCAGTCCCCATAATAGCTAGAAATGAGCTTAATAGATTATTTCTCCAAATACCCTTGGACCTTTACTTGGGACGGGCACTTGGCAGGGTATGCAAAATGCCCATAGATGACTTGAACGGAGGTCATGGGTGTGCAGGGCCATTGGCCAGCCACATCTGAGGCCCGTTTTGCAACACACACATTGGGACTGTCATGGAGTAAACATTGTCACCCAGGTAGCCTGGTCCCTCCTAGTGAAGGTTTTTAACCAACACCTCCTGGCGTGGCCCCCGAAGTTCTTTCTTCTGCCACTGAGTGACACAGCCCCCCAGGAGATGAATTAACCTCCTCCTTCGAGGCCCTTCCATGGTCTCTGTCTGCATTAGGCTGCTTCTCCTTTCCTGCATTTTCCTTTTTCTGGCTGGGATTTCGCTGCTGCCTCCAGTCCATCCCCAAACCTCATGCGGGGGCTGCCGCCCTGCGCGGCTAATTCAATCAGAGCCTTATTGGGTTGCAAGCGGCCCGTATGGCATCTGAGACAAGGGCGTGCTGCTTTGAGATTAAATTCTCCCATGGAGACAGGGCCCTGTCTTCCCTTGTAAAATACGAGCTGTGTCAGAGTCCCTGCCCTCAGATCCCAAGAGCTCTGCCATTGAGCCCGCAGGGACGAGGACAAGAGAGTGATGCCTGCTGCTCTCTGGGCCTGACCCTCTCTGGGGAGGGGCTCCAGGTTTGGGTGAGAAAGTCCTGAGTTGCGATTCTTGCTTCCTGCCCTGCTGGCTGGGTGACCGTGGGTGCCTCACTTGACCTGCCTGAGCAGCAGAGGCCCCTCCAGGGAGATGAGGCCATGACATATGGACAGGGGTGCCTGTCGAATCAGAGGAGGCAAAATGTCCCGCATGCACTTAGCACTCAAACTGCACGAGTTCTCCCTGCTCCCAATACCTCCAGTCAAATGCCCCCTAGTTAGGGGACACGCTCTGCTGGGTTGTCACCTGAGCTGAGATGGATGAGGGCATTTGGAAATGAGCAACCAGTTTGAACCTGTTTGCCTCCCTCTTTCTTCTCTCTCTTCACTTAGCTGGGTGTGGGGTGGGGTGGAGTGAGGACCCCTGACCATCACCTCAGCCCCTTCCTCCATCAGCCAGGCACTCTGTGGTTTTCCATCTCCTGTGTCACATACCAAGGCTTTGGTTTAGGTTCTGGCTTCCATGAGCAGATTGTGTCCCTATAGGAAAGAGAAGGTGTTTCCCAGTCAGGAAGATAACTGTGGAAACTGAATTCGCATGTGACCATCCTAACCTGCTGTACCTCAAAGTGTGACTGCATTTTGAGACAGGGTCTTTCAAAGGGTGATTGAGGGAGGTTGAGGTCGTTGTGCAGGACCTAATCCAATAGGACTGGGGTCCTGGTAGGAAGAGATCAGCTATGCACAGAGAAAGACCAGGTGAAGATATGGGGACAAGACAGCGGAGGAGGAGAGAGGCCTCAGAAGAACCAACCCGACTGACAGCAGGTTGGTCTGCTGATCCCAGACTTCCAAGCCTCCAGGATTGACAGATAGTGAATTTCTGTTTCCTAAGCCCCCAGCCCATGACACCTTGTGGTGACAGATTGAGCACACGGTGACAGCACCTTCCAAGGGCGGTGGGCAAAGCCATGGGCTTGAGAAAGCGTGGGAGGAGAGGAATGGGGACAGGAGAATATGGATCACTCTTCAGAGAGTTTTGCTACAAAGAAGAGTGAAGGCCAGGGGGAGGAGTCGTCGTCGAAGGGGGATCAAGGGATTTTTCCTTTTCTTTTCTTTAAAAATATGTTTTTTTTTCTCTTTTGAAATGGAAGAAATAAGAGTTTGTTTTTAAGTTTCTGGGAATGATCCAGAAGCTGTCAAAAAGTGATGGTAATGTGGGAGAGAGAAGGGCAGGTTGCTGGGGCTGGGGGCCAGGTGCTGGCAGGAAGGGAGGGTCTGGTGTCCATGGGACTGGGGTGGTCAGGAAGGGCAGGAAGGCAGAGTGTGTGGATGACGACTGTTGGCAGGAAAGACCACAGGTCACCTGTGCAGTCCACGCTGCGGTCATTGCTGCCTTTTATTGTCTTTGAGCTCTTTTGGAACTCTATGGTTAAACTGTAATGATGCAGATGATTCCTATCCACCAAAATGCAAATGACGTGCGTCGACTGGATAGTGATTTATAAGCCCTGTGGCCGGCCCGTTCTGCATTTATTGCAAGCTTCTTTCTGCATTTTTTTTTTTTTTTTTTTTTTGGGTAATGAGGGTTGAATCCAGGGTTGCTTTACCCTGAGCTACACCCCCAGCCTTCTTTATTTTTTATTTAGAGACAGGGTCTCACTGAGTTGCTTAGGACCTCGCTAAGTTGCTGAGGCTGGCTTTGAACTCATGAATCTCCTGCCTCAGCCTCCCAAGTGCTGGGATTACAGGCATGTACCATGTTCTTTCTGTATTCTTTATTATGATACTTTTCATTCTCCTTTAAACCACTTTTTAAATTTATATTTATTATTTTTATTTATATTTGTAACATCTTACTGGTTTCCTTGTTAATGAAGGGGTTAAATAGGATCTTTGATACACTGTCCTTTTATATTTGGACAATAATCATTATTTTACCTTTTTTTTTAAAAAAAAATATCCTCTAATGAGATGCTGATTGATGGTTGGTGTCTCTGGATATTCTCTTCTGATGGGTGTGATTTCCCCAAGATCCAGAATCTGAGCGGAAGCAA
Source organism: Glaucomys volans (assembly GCA_020662805.1). Taxonomy (NCBI): domain Eukaryota; kingdom Metazoa; phylum Chordata; class Mammalia; order Rodentia; family Sciuridae; genus Glaucomys; species Glaucomys volans. The sequence goes on along the minus strand of JAJEJO010000541.1, from coordinate 705,057 downwards.
GCCCCTCTCAGAAACCCTAACCTGGGGTGTGTTGCTTTAGGGAAGAGAGCCAGGCCACCAGGGCGCAGGGTGCAGATGTGCTGGTGAGCTGAGTCCTGGCCAGGCCGTGGCCCGGGCCTCACAGCTGTGAAACACCCTGGGCTGTGTGGGCTGGGGGCCTCCACCGGTGCTCTCTGGCTGCCTTTGTAGTCTTATTGCTATTTTTATCCCCAAACCTCCACTGCTGTGTTCCTCCTTTGCCCCCCATGGAACCCCGAAATGCCCCGGTTGGTTTATTTCTTCGTATTTGGCTGTGACCCTGATGAAGCAGGGTATATCCCAGTGGGTAAGTGTGGGACCCAAGGATGTCGAGGCTGATTTTGCAAAAAGGACTGACTCTTGGCTTAGGCCAGCAATATAAAAATCTCTGCTTGCAGTTTGCAACTGTTGCCTTTGCTCTGAGTCATGTAGGATTCCAGGAACAACAGGTCTGATCGATAATCGTCTTGTAACTACCCCAACCCCCAGGCAACAGCGGCTTTATCATCACCTTCCACCAGGCTCTGCCTGGCGATCCCAGGATAATGATCAGCCAGGCCCACGGTTCACGGAGACTGCGCCCCTAGGCACACTTCCGGTTCTCCTTCTCTGTGTGATCTGGAAGTTCAAGCTAGCAAGCACCCTGGAAGACAGGGCTGGGGATGCCGGCCCCTCGTCTTCCTGGTATAACTATCCGGATTGAAGTTCCTTTCCTGGTTTTTACCATTACTTTTTCCATGTGGTTTCTGGGGTGAGTGGTTGGATCTGATTTGTTGGGACCCCCAGAGTTGGGTCTCTGACCTGGGACTCCAGTCATAGCACCCATTCCCTGTGGTCCACCTCAGTTCTCTGGGTTTGGGCCTCGGAGGAGAGACTGCAGGAGCTAACGCCAGACGGTGATGGGGAAGCAGCTGGGCACAACTCCCCATCCCACTTCCCCTCCACCACACCAACCATGTCCTGGTCGGGACCCCGTTTCAGCCTCCTGTTCACACTCAAGATGGCTGGGGGCCAGCCTCTGCCTCTACATGTGTTAGGGAAAGCCACTGAGAAGGACTGCTTGTCAGGAGTGGGATTCTGAGCCACCACTCTGGCTCTGGGACCCGGATTAGAGAAGCCACATTTAGTCAAAGCAACCAATCTTAGTCTGCCACTGTCAGTGGGTAACTAAAAACAGGACAGAGCTTGACATCTCTGCCTTCGCTTTGTACTCTTTGTGAACTTAAACCTAGTGACTTGTTCAGCTCGGCATGTCAATCATTAAGGAGTGATCATCTAAAACCTAGTAATGCAAGGTTATGGCTACATTTACCTAACCTCTTTCATCCCCCGTCAAGACTAGGACAAGATTTGCAGCATCTGTTTCAGACCTTTGGAGTGGTGCCTAGAAGTCTAGAAATTTTTCATTTGGTACTGGGAATGGGACCCAGAGGTGCTTTACCCCTGCCACATCATCCCTGGTCCTTTTCATTTTTTAAATTTTGAGACAGGCTTTGGCTAAGTTGCTTAGAGCCTTGCTAAGTTGCTTAGAGCCTCGCTAAATTGCTGAGGCTGACCTTGATCTTGAGATCCTCCTGCCTCAGCCTCCAAGTCACTGGGATTACATGGAATTGGAGGTGTGCTGGTGCACCCAGCCTTGAAGTCTTCAGGTTTTGTCCTGCACCTGCCAGGAATTCACCGCCATGATTGATACTGCCCCCTCCCCACACCAGCAGGAGTAAGCATCTCAGGGAGACTAAAATGCCCCCTTCTGGAATCACAGGTCTGATAGATAAATATCCCGAGCAACAAGTGGCAATTGGCCCCCTCAGCCACTTTGCAGAACTAGAACTGAGAGAACCATCAACCAGATCATGGTGGGAGCCTGCTTATCTCACCCTGGCCCAGTTCTTCTATTTGAAGGGTTTGACAGTGATGGGAAGGCAAGGCTGAGAGGCTGAATCTGGCTTTGCCTTCTCAACGTGACCGTCTTGTCTAAAGTTTCCTTTCCTGCTTTTCACCAGGACCTTTTCCACTTGATTATTGGGGTGAGTGGGGGCCTGGTTAGTTGAAACCCCTGGAGTTGGGCCTCTGGTGTGGTCTCCCGTAACAGCTCCTTCCCCAGGCCAGGCCACTGGGCCATGACCATTCCCTCTGTGGGCTCCCCCCATCAGCTGTCCACCTCTGAAAATTTGGGAACCTTGGCATCATCTAGATGGAGGTCTAACCTCCATTGCCCCCAGCTAGGTGACCTTGGCAAAGTGGTTTCCTGTTGTTGGGGTTCAGAAATCAGTACCTCAAAGTGAAGGAAGGTTTTGGATGCAGGCTCAGATGCAAAGTCCCTTTCTGGGGACTTTTCCTGTCCTCCTGTCTCTCTCTTGCATTTTCCTCTGAGGCAAGTTGTAGGAACAAGAATTCTTCTTCCCCAAGATGGGTCCTAAACATGGGAGTCCTTATTCCCCAAAGTCAGCCATAATACCTAAAAATATCACTCTAACTTTCCTCCACTTTTCTGTGTAAGAGCTGGCTGTAAAGAAATTCTCTGACTTGCCTTCATTGTAGGTCATAAGACCCTCATTCCAGAAAGGAGGTCCTGCCCCACACCCAGGAGGAATGAGACCAGGAAGAATCCACACAGATAGGCCTTGTTGGGTCTCTGGCCCAGTCTATTTCTATTAGCTCACACCCTTTTTGTCCAATCACATTTTCTACAACGCTGTCCATGCCTCATTGAATCTAAGCATAAACATAGAACATCCACCCTGGGTCTTTTGTTTTCAATCTCAAAATTGCTGTATTAGTCCATATTCTGTTACTATAACTAAATACCTGAAGCTGGGGACTTTATGAAGAAAAGAGTTTTATTTAACTCATAGTTTTGAAGACCATAAGTCCAAGCCTTGAGTGGCTCCACCAATTCAGCCTCTGGGGAGGATTAGGTTGTAGCACGTCACAGCAGATGGCATAATGGTAGAAGTGCATGAGAGAAGGAGAGATCTTTCCGTGAGAGCAGAAGCCAGAGCCAATCTGCTCTTTCATAACAATGCTCTCCTGAGAACTCACCAGGGGTTCCACAGAGCTGTAGTCAGTCTCTTTCAAGGGCAGCACCCCTCCCTTACCACACACATGCAAACCATATATACATATATATAAATCATATACATGTGTCATATGATTTGTGGTCTCCTGAGAGCTCTAGTCAATCTTTCCGGCTTGGACCCTGCGTCACCTCCTCCTGGCAGCCTTACGGGATTGCTCCAGGATTGGGTTGGCTGTTCTGCCCTCCGGAGCTCCCATTCCCTTTCCAACCTGACTGCGTAGAGCTCTTCAGTTGTTCATTCATTCATCCGTCCACTGCAGGTCTGCTGAGCACCCACCGTGCGCCGAGCCCACGCTAGACCTGGCACACAGGTGTGAATGTTGCCACTTCCACGCCGCCTGTGTCCCCAGGCAGGCTGCACACCAAGCTCCTTTACGTTCCTGAGCAGAGCCTCTGCCGCCAGGTAACAGGTGTTTGGTAAATAAATAGATGCTGTGAGCCCATCAGGTTGGCCCTCTTGCACTTTAAGCACGTCCTGTTTGTGCAGATTTTATCTGCGCTTTTGCTAAATCACATTTTAATGAACCTTCTTGGGCCACTGCAGATTCTTCCTCCCTTGACTAGACAGCAGCAGCTGCGGGTGGGGCGGGGGGTTTAGGGGCTGTCATCAGGCTGTCGGAATCTTCCCGCGGCTCTGGCCTGGAGCCCGTGGACCTCGGGTCTCTCTCTAGGCCGGCCGCCTCCCTGCCCTCTCAGCCTGGCTGCCCCTCTGTGACCTCCAATCTCTCAGGCGCTCTGCAGTGAGGGCGGTGGGCTGGCTGGAGTCCATCTAAATGGCGTGGCTACTATCCTGACCCCTGAGCCCTGCTGCCCTTCCTGCCTTGATCTGGGGGCTCCGATCTTCTGCTCCTGCAGAAGAAGCCATGTCCAAACAGGGTCAAACCAGGCAGAAGGTCAGCAGGTGACGCTGTATCTCCCAGGGCCTAGATGCCCCAAAGCAAGGCCACCTCAGGAGAGGACTAGAGGTAGGGAGGGGAGGCTGTCCGCATGGGTGTCCTCAGACACGAGCAGGCCCTGGCTGTGTGTGTCCCAGGACGGGTTGGGCACGCTTCCTGCTCCCATTTTGGAGATGACTTCACACGACAGGTGCTGGTGGCTGGTTCCCAGAGTCCGTCCACTCACCCTCCCCAGCCACCATGCTTGGGTTCCCTTAACTCCCCAGCACCCTCTGGGTGGGACGGCAGATCTGGTTCCTCTGGCTTCTCTGCCACCCTGTGAGTGTTCCTGTCCCCGCAGATGTGTACCACTGACGAGGGGCTGTGGTCAGTAGGGGAGTGTCCATGTCAGTGGGCAACTGTGGCCAAGCCTGAGGCCATCCCCTAGCAGTGGACACAGGAAGGTTTTTGGATAAGCCCCCAAATGCATCCGCTGCTGTTCTTACTGAGTGGACTGCTGCGTCCAGCCTGCTGGGCACCATTCAGCAAGGGTCCACTTTGCGGTAGGTGTTGCCCATGAGCCGATGCTAAATCCCGTTTAGTAGGCAGCACCTGAGGGAAGGACTAGATGGCAGGCCCCAGGTCCCAGAGGAGATGTTCTGCCTTCAAGGCAGCCAGGGACCGTCCTGTTCCTTTTTTCCTCACAGGGTGTCAGGATTCTTCCTCTGAATGCACCTTCATCTGTCACCCTTGGGCTGTTCTGTGTCCCGATGAGCAAGCCCATGGGGCTGAGGGGACCCAGTGTGGCTTTTCCTAAGTAAAACATGACATTGACAGGCAGCTGCATGGTCTCTGGGGGCAGACCGTGTCATTTTTACATAAAAACTACTCTACTGTGAATAGGAATTGCCAGTGCTAATCAGCTCTTTAACACAAATCCATTTTTCTTAAAAAAAAATACAACTTCCTGTGTAATGAGTCCATTTTTCACTAAATGAGAAAAACCATCAAACATGGGAGAAAGAGGACAGGCATCACTTAGCGCGTTGGCTCGAACCCCACTTGCAGGAGTAGAAGGGAAACCAGCCGTTCAAACCGTGTATGTTAATTCGAATCTCTGGCTGTGACTCGGGCCATCGAGAAGCAAGTGAAGCGCAGGATCTCCGTCAGGTTCTCCGCCAGGCTGCGCGGAGTGGCCTCCTGCCGGGAAGGAAGGTGGGTGAATTGGGACGGCTTATGATCATCACGGTGGGCATCTCTCAGCCCTGCAGCACCCGGGGGGCCCCAGCCCTGCTGCACGGAGATCTCTTCCTCTGAACTCAGTAACCATGTGAGCTTCTTACAAAGGTGTTGGTGTTTGGGGTGGCCTGGCACCCCAGGAGCCTGGACGCAAGGGCACCATGGGGACCAGAACCTGTTGGCTCAGCCTCTGAGTCCCAGGTGTCCTGCTACATGCCACCTCAGAGCCTGCAGCGAGGACGGGGTTCCTCCTTCAGTGTGAAGGCTCTGACACAGTGCCAGCACGTATGAGGCCATTATCTGTTGCTATAACAACATAGAGTCACGTGCCACCCAAGGTGGCTTTGGTCAGTGTTGGACCACAGGTACAATGGTGGTCCCCTACAAATATATTGGAGCTGAAAGATCCCCATCACCTAGCGACGCCATAGCACAATGCCTTACGCACGGGTTTGTGGTCCTGGGTTTTGCATTATTATTTACTATATTATAATCTTATATAGAATATGATTATTTTACAGTGCGTCCCTTGCGCTCAGTTAAAAAGCTTGCTGTAAACCCGAATGCTGTGTTACACCAGCAGCCTGTGACTCGCATTCACTGCCTCTCTTGGTCGCAGCAAGAGCCACATCGAGTGGCTGACCCACACCATCTCAGTTTGTGCAAGAGCTCTCTGTGATACTCACACCCTGACAAGATCGCCTAATTATGCATTTCTCAGAGAGCATCCCCAAGGACGAGTTAGGCGCCGCTGTGCTCGAGAGGAAGTAATTTGTAAAGAATAGAGGCTGATGGGGCTCATGGCGTCAGGAGGCTGGGCCGTCTAAGAGCTCAGAGCTGGCATCTGCTGGGCATCCACGTCATAAACCTGGTGGAAGGGCAGAAGTGGCGGAAGAGAGGAAGCAAGGGAGAGCCCAGGGGGCCCAACTGGCTTTTACAGTGCCCCATTCTCGGGAGAGTGCGCTCCATTCCTGGAGAACTCATCACCCGGAACAGAACAGCATCCATCCATTCTTGAGGGTGGAGCCCTCGAGCCCTAAGCCTGAGGTCCCACCACCCCACATGGCCACCTGGGAATTGAGGCTCCAACACATGAGCACACCTTCTGCCACAGCGGGAGCGCTCACGAATGTAGCCACTATGATCCACCCTCGCTGGATGAAGGCACGGACAGGAGAATTATTTTTGAAATTATCAGTGCAGAGTCAATCCCCGCAAGGGGCTGCCTTCTTCCCTGGAGGAGTCCCTTGGGCATGGGTTATCCAGCATGGACCAGAAGGCTCTGTCTGCTCTTACCTCCAATCCTTGGAGCAGAATAACCATCATTATGATTCTCTCTTTTTCTGTCTGGTCTTTGAAGTAAACAACCCATTCACACCCTGAGAATTTACAGATTGGTAAGGATATAAATACATCAGTTTGTTTTAGGCTGTTGGAGAGAAAAATGACACTTTTAGCATTGAGAAGGGCTGAATCATGCTCCCGGGGCATGCAGTTGGATCAGCTCCTTTGCGGGGTCAAATGTAATTTTAGACCAGAATTAGTAAGATTCGTGATAGAGCTGTTACTCTTAAAAAAAAGAAAAATTCCCTCCTCCAGTTCTAAGCAAGCAAGGATTATAGCTCTTTTTATTTCAGGATTTTCAAAAAAGTCGAAGGTGTGCTTATGGAGGGAGAGAATTCCAAGTTGCGCAGAGTGTCCGAGAATGTCTCTTTCTGCAGAGTTTTAAAGGTCTAAGTCATGGGAAGTTGTCCTCACTAGACTCAAGGAAAGGAGGGGCCTTGGAAGAGCCTGGGCTTCAATGCTGCCCCACCTGTGCACCAGATCCATTATTCCCCAGGTTCCATTAGTTCCTTTCATTATTCTGCCATTTCATTTCCAGGAGTGGACTGGGAAAAGTCTGGCCAGGACTAATTGGCTCATAGGAAGTGTTGGAGAGAGGTGCCCATCAAATATCTGAGGACTTTAAAACCACACCTATACAACTTCTTAACCCCAGGGGAACCAGGCCGAGGATGCAGTCAGAGGCCCAACCTGGGCAAGGGACCATGGGGGCTCCAAGTAGTGACAGGTGCCTCACCCTGTCTGAGCCTCCAGAGCAGGGACTCCAAGACAAGGAGAGGCTCTGGAGCTTTGAGAAGATTCTTACATTGCCTACCCAGGTTTCTCAATGTACACCACAGTGAGCTGGCTGCCTCTCTGGTCTGGATCTCAGGAGTACGTCGGGAAGAAGGTGTTTTGGAGACATTAAGGTCACTCAGGCCCTGCCAGTGGTGAGGTCAGGGGTGGCCGGAACACCTGCCTGCCTGAGGAGTCTCCCTGGTGCCTGTTCTTGTTTTCTCTTTTGCCTTTCTGAAAGAGAAATTGATTTTGGAGTCTGAGGTCGGGTTTATTGACAAAGGCTACTTTGCAAGAAAACTCGGCTAGCTCGGGTCAGATACCTCTTTCTTGGCTTATTTGGGGGCGTGGAAGCCATGCTTGGAGTCAATGATCAGAGATTTGAATTGATTCAACTTTATTTTGCTAAATAATCAATAGTAGAAGACAAGCCCTTCTCTCACTTCTGGGGGGTTCTCTGGTGTCTTGAACGTTCTCCTCACCAGGCTTCAGTTTCCCAGGCCAGCTCCTGGGGACTTTGTGGGTGGGTCCTTACCCCAGATGCCTGGAGGTTGAAGGAAGGCAGCCTGATCCTGAGATGCTGCTGTCCCTACACAATGGCTTTAGCCAGTGGCCCGTTATTTCTGGCTGATCTTCAAAATATGCCGCTCGGATTTATTTCAAGCGTGGATTTACTTTCTTTCCTGCGGTGTTACTCGTTGGTAAGAACTTATTCTGCCAAGGTAATTTGTTCTGCTCTGGCCCAAGTGAGATGCAGCATGGAGAGACATGAAATCTTCAATTTGGAAAAGGAAAGAGCATAAATTCCGAAGTGTGGCGCCCGCCAGCACAGGAAGGTCCCAGGGGGAGGCTGTGAAAGAATTCTATAAAGTTTTAATAGCGCGAGACCCAGGGTAGCAGAATTAAATGCAAGCCTGGGGACCCACTTTTTCCTTGATCGTATAAAATGTGCAGAAATCTCCACATCAACTCTGACAAGTCCTTGGGTCTCTGGGCAGATTGTGGCTGCTTTGGAATTTCAAGGCACATGTGAGTCCCGGGCTCATCAGGGGAGACGGAGCCATTTTTTGGAAAGCTGAAGAGCACGATTGCTCTGTAGCTGCAGGACCCAGGTAATGGCCAGATCTCCAAGGGACAAGGCTGTGCCTCTCCTCAAGTGCTAAGAAAGGTGGTTTTCTCTTCCTTTCCAATGAGTTGCCCATCGGCGCTGTTGAACGTGGGCTGATTTGGTCAACAGCGATAGTCTTTCTCTACTTGTGGTTTTTTTCGGTGAATTTGCTCAAGAACTGAGGCAAGGCTGGAAGAGGGAAGAAGGGAGAGGGTGTCCGTTGAGCAAGGGGAAGCCACCATATCTTAATGACAAGGTGGCTCGGCAGGGGCCTCTCGTTGGTTCCAGTCCTCCAATCTCCTTGCTCAAACCATGCTTGTTTCTCCTGGGATGGGCCCAAAACGTGCCCTGTTAACCTCAGAGCTGCTTGGCCTTGGGTCCCCACAGCAGGGCCAGATGCCACCCTGTTCAGACCATGGCTGTGGGCTGTGAATTGTGCTTTGGGTCCAGATTATCTTTATGAAAAAGTTCTGAGCGCATGATATCCTGATCAGACATGTGCTATGTTTGGGGAGGAGGAGATGCTCCCCAGGAGCGCCTTCACCTGGAGACCAACATCCTCCATGATCCAGGTGCACATGTCCTGTGGCCTTGTCCCTGCAGCTCCTCCTACCTGGACTTCACACCTACTACAATGGATAAATCACCAGCCTGGTGCACAGTCTGCAGCACCCTGCCCCAGTTCCTTTGCCTTGGCTGTCCCAGCTGCTCCAATGTCTTTCCCCTCCATTTCTGTCCAAATACTACCCATTCTTCAAGGCCCACCTCACAAGCCACCTCGAAGTCCCCCATTTGGTCCCCTCTGTCTTTGTACAGCTGTACACATCCTAATGCAGTTCACCTCACATCACACCTGTGATGTGTGTGCCCAGCGCCTAGTGCTTAGCACTCGGTTTAAATTCCTTTCTCCCTTCCCTTCCCTTCCTTTCCTTTCCTTTCCTTTCCTTTCCTTTCCTTTCCTTTCCTTTCCTTTCCTTTCCTTTCCTTTCCTTCCCTTCCCTTCCCTTCCCTTCCCTTCCCTTCCCTTCCCTTCCCTTCCCTTCCCTTGCCTTGCCTTTCCTTTCCTTTCCTTTCCTTTCCTTTCCTTTCCTTTCCTTTCCCTTTCTTCTCTCTCTCTCTCTCTCTCTCTCTATCTCTCTCTCTCTTTCTTTCTTCTTTCTTCAGTACTGGCGACTGAACCATGGCCTCACATATGCTAGGCAAGCGCTTTGCCATTGAGCCACATACCCAATGCTTTTAATTTTATTTTGAGACAGGGTCTCACTAAAGTGCTCAGTCTGGCCTCGTCTACCTCCCAAATAGCTGGGTTTCTAGGCGTGCACTGTCTTGTCTCGCCAAGGTTTGAAATTCTGAAGCCAAGAACCTGGATGGACCTCATACCTGGCAGGTGCTGATAACTCTTCATTAAGAGCACAGACTTTGGAATCCTGCATATTTGAAACCCTAGTTCTGCCTCCTAGTAGCTCTGTGAACTTGGGGACTTTTTTTCCCCAGTTTCTCTGGGTTTTGATTTCCAAAAAATACATACAGATAGTGCATACGATGTACTAGGTCTTGTACTGAGTGCTTTCTACGTGTGATCTTGTTTACATAATTTCTCCTTTTAAGATGGGAATTACTCCCTCACTTTCCGTGGAGGGATCATGCGATCCTACTCTGAAGCTGCTTATGACCTTGGGCAACAAGCTGGGTGGATAAGACCCTCAGAACAACAGGTGACTAGGCAGAGGTCCTCCAACACAAGGAAATGGGGGTCATAGGCACCATGAGGGGATTACCTGCCTGGGCACCTCATGGGGTCTGGAGGAGGAGGAAGGCTTTCTTTGGTGGGAGCAATCTGGGGAAGCCTCTGATCAGTCCTGGAGCAGGGCAAGACAAGGTCCTGTTGCCATGTGTCACTTATACTATAGTATTGTTATGATGTAATATGGTATTATTCTGCTTAAGTCTCTTCTGCTTCCATGCAGGAGCTGGGCAAGACTGACACCTCACCCTCCGTCTCTGGGCATGGTCTCAGGAACCTGACTGCTGGCGTCATGCATTTAGGAATGAACGCAATAGATTTTCACCCCTCCAAGGGCTCACAGGAAGAGTCTTTGTACATGCTGGGCTATTTGGTGGTTCCACAAAGCTTTCCTCTAAATTGTCCTCTTTCCCAACTCAAAGCCAGACCCAAGTAGGAAAATGGCCCCAGAATTACTCCGTCAATGTTCCCTAGGAGGGCCTCATCCTGGTAAGTTCACCCTCTTGGGAAGAGTCTCCTTGAAGCCTATGACTAAACACAACTCCCCAAAGCATTAGCCAGCTGGACTTGGGAGTGGCCCAGGGCTCAGGAGTGTCTGGACTGAATTCAGATCCACAATCTGGATTGTGATATGGATCCCATGAAGTACTGACCTATAATGGTCACAGACGCTAAGGCAGGTTGTACAAAGTAGGACTCCAGAAACAATTATGTGACCGGGCAAATGAATGAATAATTGGGAATCCTGGCCTAGGTACTCCTCTGTTCCCTTGCTATGAGGAGCCGTAATAAGAACTCTTTTGCCCAAACACCAGAGAGCACTGTGACAACTCTGGGCCACAGTGGACATTGTTCCATGATTCTGTTTTGCCTGGCTGTCCCTGGTACCTGCTAAGGAGCTTCTAAAGCCCTTGGAATTTCCCAAGAACGAATAATGTCTCTTGCTCAGGAGCCTCGTGGGTCCCCCCTGAGTTTATGCCAAAAGATGGCTCAGGGGAGGGTCCGACCACATCAGAAAGACCAAATAAGAAGAGGGTTGGGGCTTTGAGCCATGTGATATCAGCTCGACTTCCAGGGAGATGAGGGGACTGGAGATTGCACTGGATCATATGGCCAATGATTCAATCAATCATGCTTTTATACCAAAACTCCAACAAAGGCCTGGACACCAAGGCTCAGGTGAGCTTCCTGGTTGGTAAAAACTTTTCAGTGCCAGGAATGTGACACTCCCTGAGCTCATTGAGACAGGGCATGGAAGCTCTGTGATTGGGGTCTTCCCAGTACCTGCACTGGGGGGGGGGTCTCTTCTTCACAATTGACCTGATCTTTGTCCTTTCTAATAAAACCACCATTACCAGTATAGCATTTTCCTGAGTTCTGTGAGTCATTCTGGTGAATTATCAAACCTGAGGAGGTTGTGGGGGCCCATTTGTCAGACATGTGAGTGAGCTGGAGACACCCCAATATGGCTGGTTTCTGAAGTGGGGTGGCCTCAGGAGCCTTAACTTGTAGAGTCTGTGCTAACTTTGAGCAGGTAATGCAGGGGCGGCGTCACCATATACCTGGTTGGTTTCTTCTTTCCATTCTGCAGGGACGACATTGCCACACCCATTCTTAGAAGAAATCAGGTGCTTCTGGATCCTTCTCTGCTGCTGGAGGCTGGTATGGCTGGATGGCTTTCCTTTGCACAATTAACCCTCATGTTGGGGACAGGTGGCCTTTAGTGGGAACCCTTCTTTACAGCCACAAAAAGGCCAATTATCCTCTCCCTGTGTCCTCAGATGGGAGCTCCAAAGCCACAAGCCAACCAGGAACCAGAGGCATCAGGATTTTGCTTCCAGATGTGTGCCCTACTGGGCTGTCCATTGCATCTGGTCTCGGGGTGACTACGTGACCGACCCTTCACACGCAGGCTGCTGTGGGGAACTGGAGGCCCCACCCTTGTAACCCAGTCCCAGCGCAGCCGCTGGTGCTGACGGGTGGAGTTCCTGGCAGGATGCATTTGTAGACTTGATATTTAACTGCGTGATTTGCTTTGGCAGCTGCTGAGATCTCAGCTCTCACAGAGATTTGAGACTTAATCACCCACAGCACCAACAAAGACCTGCTCTTTTTATGGGGCTAGGGGGAAAAAATACACAGCATCCAGACATGGCTCAGTGGTGCTCTGTCTACACCGCATTTAAAACACCTCTGCCCACATGGGGTGTCCACGTGTGCCAGGCTCCCTAGGAGGCACGTGATCGGCCAGAAGGAAAAGCCAAAACCACAATGAGAGCAACAACAAAGGCTCAGACTGGCTTTGGCGGCGCAGGATGTTCATTGGAAGAGAACGTGAATTTCTCCATTGCTTTTATCAGCATGGGTCAGAGCGGTCGGTGGTGGGAGAGGAGAGGGCGAGGAGTGCTTCTGGAGTGTTCTGTCCTTCCAGGGCTTGCTCACACTTGGAGGGGGAATTGCATGGTTGAAGCCATTGATCTAAATCCATTTGAATGTCTTCATCACACTCTGATTTGGCTGTTGGCTGGAATCGAGCCCACTGGCCCCATGCCCTGCTCATCCAGCTCCTGCCTCCCCTCCTCTCTCTTTTCTTTGTGATGTCTCCCAGGGGCTGTTGGCTTGAGCGCCATCCAAGAATGGAAGCTCTGTGCAGGCAGGAATCTGCTGTCTTTTCTCAGGCCTGGCATGTTACCCATACACCATAGGAGCCTATTAAATGTTTGCATAATTCACAACAAGATCTTCCACCTGACTCCTACCTCTGCCCTCTTTTCTCTCACTCTCCTGCTTAGTTAATCACATATAATATCATTCAGGTAACCAGCGAGGTCAAGGACATTTACCTCCCATCCCCACTTTGATCCTCCCCCAAAGGAGCCTCTTAACCTGGTCACATTGGATGATCTGCTCTTTCTAGCTTGCTGGGCCTTCCATACCCACTGGGCCAGAATCTCCAAGACATACCCAGCCTGGCACACCCACGCCCTCTTCCTTGACCACAACCTGCATTTCCTGCCCAGCTGGGCCTCCAGGGTGCCACACACACAAAAAGGCTCAGTCCCTCCTGGGAAAATGCCTCTCTCCCCATACCCACCACCTGGGCCTCACATGCAGCAGGCAAGCCGTTTAAAGACTTCCCATGTATATAATGTGCCACAATAAGTTCTTTTTGTTATTATTTGAATGGAGCTGCGGCCAGTTGAAAAAAGTAATCTGTTTTTCATTGAGTGGAAAAAAAAAAAGAAATACCCGATAGCAGGGAACTCAGCCATTTGCACATCCGGATCCTCTTACCACAAATGGCTTAAGTGCCCAGGCATGCCAGCTTCCCCTGCTAGATGGACTTGGCATTGGAGCCAAATGAAATTTCAGGCAAAGTGTGGGGTGGGGCAGGGTCGGGAAGGGCCAGAGCCCTCTCTGGTTTCCTGGAAGTGTGGCCTTTGATGAGACTTGCTATTAGGCCAGGACTGTAAATGGAGAGGAACCTGGCAATGGCTCCCTGGTGGGCACAGGCAGGGCAGGTGATGAATGAGAGGGAAATGTCTAGAACACCCCCGATACTCTCCTCGGATGTTCCCCTTGCTGGTGTTGAAGGATTGGCAAAGAGGGCAAGTTCACGTTATGCTATGGAAAAGCCCCTCCGTGATTCCTGGCCTCTGGATGATGGGGGCACACTCCTGCGTGCAGTCAGGTGAGTCCTCCTGAGTGTGTGCAGGTCCAGGTGCCTGGCCATCTGTAGGCTGAGCACGTGCAGGTCGGTTCCCCTGGGTCTTTCTGGCTGAAAGCATTGATTAACCTTGGATTCCAGCCATCTGCACCCATTTTGCACAAAATATGGCTTTTCATTACATTAACAAGAATGATAATGATAATCACGGTTGCTAATATTAGCACAATATTAGCACAACATCCAAAGGCACAACATGGTGGGGCAGCTTTAGAGAGGAGCAGCCATGCAGGAATGATCCCGGGCTCTGGTCAGCAAACTGCTCTTCAGCAGTTCTGTGGGGCCCTCGATGAGCCATGGGCCTGCGGCCCATGGGGATCTGGCCTCTCAGCTGCTTCCGAGCAGTAGGGACACATCAAACCTTTCCCAGCAAGAGGGGTCCCTTCACACTGCCCAAGCCCCATTATTGGATGCCTGGAGGTTTCCCACGGGGTTAAGCAGAGAGGACATGGGGTTGCTTTCTTTCCTTCATTGGGCAAACTTTCTAGAAAAGTTTAAAGCTAGTCTCTGACCCAGACTCACAGACCCTGGTCACTTTCCACTTTAAAAAAGATATATTTAATTTCTTCTGCAGTACTGAAGATTGAACACAGGGATGCTCCACCACTGAGTTTTTATTTATTTATTTTTTCATCTTGAGATAGGGTCTCTCTAAGTTGCCCAGGCTGTCCTTGAACTTGCAATCCTCCTGCCTCAGCCTCCCAAATAGCTGGAGCCATGTCTGGCACTTTGTCCACTTTAAAAAATTTTTTTTTGAAGAAACATGATCCCCTCTCCTTTAGAGCTCACTGAATAATCCAGAGGGAAGAGGTCCACAGCTGCCCTGTGGCATCCTTCTGTAGGGCACCTGGGGTCTTCACGGTGCTACCTGGCTGCTCAGAATTCCCACTGCAACCTGCATCCTCGTTGCCAGGAGACTTTCTGTACACCCAGTTGCATTCTGGGTGCTGTGCTCCCCCCCGGCTAATCTGGGGAATTACTTCATTTTAAGTTGTTAAAGACTGGCAATTGGTGTAGTGCCCTAAAAAAAACACAGATGCTCCTGAGTTTGTTGTGGGATTGCATCTCAATAAGCGCATTGTAAACTAAAGAAAGAGATCCTAAATTGAAGATGCATTAAATGTGCTTAACCCACCGGACACCCTGGCTTAGCAACACAGCGACTACTGAGTTGGTTGTTTCTCTCCTGATCATGGGGCTGACGGGAGCTGTGGTAAGATGCTGCTGCCCAGAATGACAGCAGCACATCCTGTGACATATGCTAGGCAGGGAAAGGCCGAGATTCAAATATTTGCTTTCACACCATGATGAGGTCTAAAAATTATCAATGGACCATCATAAGTTGGGTTGATCTGCATACATTTGTAAGGAGATTTTACTACCAATAAAGAGTAGTAACTGGGATGCCATGGTGGATGCTGGAGGAGATGTTCTTTCTGCATAGAAACTTTGAAACAGTTTCCAGGAGTCTAGTTATCGCAGTCTTGACCATAGAAAGAGGAAGAAAATGTCATTTACTGAGGTCCTGCTGGACCGTCAGACTTTTCTCTGTCTCGATTTACCTTTTCTCCCTTCGATTTGCTGTTCTCACCTCTCTGTGTGCAACTCCTATCTTGGGAGGTAAGAGATTGGTTCCTTGTAGGCAGGGATGGGTTGGAGGACCTTTCTGCACACCAGAAGCTGGACTGAAAGAATTCAGAGGAGTCGGGCAGAGTGCAAGTCACAGGCCAGAGGCGAGCCCTGGGTCAGGACATGGGTCCCATGAAAAGAGGTACCTGGAAGAGAGGATGTCACTCATTGACCCACTTTGTCCATGGAGGGCTGCTGTGTGCCATACATGGTGTGAGGTACAGGGTGCGGGAAAATGGAGAATTGATCAGGGAAAGGAGGGTGAGTCTCTGGCTACCTGCTGGGAGGAGACGTTCCAACTTTAGAAGCAGTGATCACGCAGGTGGGTGCTGGGCTGTGAAGGGCTTGGCAAGCTTTGGAAATAGGGGTCCAGTGGTGGGGGTAGGGGGGAGAGGGACATACTCAGAGAAAGACAGGGTCAGTGTCCTGATATGTGAGAGGAGTCTCTGTGGGGAGTTCTGAGCTGGTCTGTTTCCAGTACACAGCAGATTCTCTTTATCTGTCCAGAGCTTTCTCCTACTTCCTGGGGTGACTAAATCACTTCTATGAGGCCATTCTAGTAGGAGCTGTCAATCACAGTAACTTAGCTCAGGGATTGGCCCAAGAGGTGGGCACATGACTCAAGCCAGGCTAATCAGAGGGCTTCCCTGGGATTCTAAAATCAGGAGCCAGAGGAAACAGTGTCCCCTCCTCTTGGGCTGCTAAACTTTGAGAATGTGAGTTGAGGGCTACCCCTGGCTGAATGCCTTTCTTTCTCAAAGGTAACTCCCGCCAGCTGTGGGACAGGAAGAAGCTGCTGTGTGGAGTAAACAGGAATGAGAATTGGGAGGGGGCACCCAGCAGAGCACAAGATCCCTGGCCAGCTCCCCATCCCTGCGGCTGGGATGAATGGTGTGGGGATGCACAGAGACAAGGAGAACCAGGAGGGAAGTTGGGCAGGAGCTAAGATGTGACAGAGAGATATTAAAAAGGAATGGCATTTGATAGTGGAGAATAATGGAAAATCGTCCACAGGGTTTGGCAACTGGAACCCCACAGTGACCTCCCCAGGGCAACCAAGACTCTCTGCTGGCCAGATGTGCTGGTGGACTGCTATGTGCTCCAAGGTGCTGTGGGGGGCTCACAGTGGTCTTGGGGTTCTCTCAGAACTATTTTCTGAGGGCCAGCCTCTGCCTGCAGTACTAGATGCACAGAGAAGGGGACAGATGGAGTCCATGTCCTCATAGTGTCTAATCAGACATTTTATAGCCACCTCCTTCCCAGTTGGCTGCAAGGTCCATGAATTACCCCTTTCATTGATAGGGAGACGGAAGCCCAAGGGGGACACAGATTTTTGCTTCTGGCTCTCATCTCTGCAGGAAGCCGTTTTCCAAGGTGGATTGAATCAGGTTTGTCAGAAAAAGAAAATCTGTCTCACACTGGCTCGACCACCCAAGGAGACTGCCTGGCTCATGTACCAGGAAAGTTCAAAGATAAGATGGATTTCAGGGTTGGTTTGATTCAACAAGTTTGGTTTGCACCCTAACAAAGTTATCACATGTCCTCTTTTCCTTCAGTCTCTGCCTTCCAGGATGGTAGCTCTATCCTTAAACAGCTTCCCTTCTGGTGGCAAAGAGGCTTCCAGAGTGCCAACCCTCACAACTGCCACCATATTTCCTCTTGAGAGTCTTTTCAGACACACAAGGGAACTTTTTTCTCAGGAAACTCCCAGAAATTTTTCCTTATGTGTCATCAAACATATATCTGTTCCTGAGGCCACATTAAGAATACTCTGGGCTAAGGGACTGAGTCGTGGGTGACATGGAACAATTGGTATGGCCTGGCAGATGAAAGCATTCTGACTGTCCAGGTGGCCAGTGCTCACTGAGTGGGCCAGCCGGCAGTTTTCTGAAACCAGGTGCTTCGTGGGCATCGGGTGTGTGGTGTGCTTGGGCGAAGGGCACTGTCAGGCAGCCAGCAGGGCTCCCCCAGGGATGCTGGTGGCTTATTCTCCATGTTCACAGGACTGAACAAACAGTTTTGTGCATTCACTGAAGCAGCAGAAGCTCTGATTGGATGCCTGGATGAGTTTCTCAGGAAGAGAGAGAACCAGATGAAGAGGCTCTCGAGGGACGTGGTGTCCCCACTAGTTCTTGGAGGACGTTTTCTACCATCCTGGAGGACTTATGCACAGCCAGGAAATGGAGCCCGCATCCGGGTCTGTAATTGCCTAATTAATTCAGGCACGACCTCTGGCAGGTGGGAGGACAGGAAGGCTGGCCACTCTGTCTGTCACACCTGGCCCTGGCAGGCATGGCCGTAGGACAACTCGCCCAGGTGGGCATCCACGGGCTGAGAATTCAGACAGACATTTGACAAGGTGCTGGACTTGGCACTGGGCCTCCTTCAACCCAGAGGGCACATCAATTCCACTTCCATCAGTTGCAGACAAAGAGAAGCCTGTTAGTTAATTCTGAGCCCCAGGCTGTTCTCTGCATTTTCTTGGTTGCTGCCTGGAACTGGTTCAAGTTCACCCAGGTCCTGGCTCGGGGAGAACCCACAGGCTCCTTTTGATTGCAGCGTTCATTTATTTACTGAGAAGTCATTCTCTGAGCTGGGCCTGGGTTCCAGGTCTGTGCAGGGTGAGGGAAAGTGGAGGATTGATCAGGGAAAGGAGGGTGAGTCTCTGGCTACCTGCTGGGAGGAGACGTTCCAACTTTAGAAGCACTGATCACGCAGTTCGGTGCTGGGCTGTGAAGGGCTTGGCAAGCTTTGGAAATAGGGGTCCAGTGGTGGGGGTAGCGGGTAGAGGGACAAGAGATTTGGGAGTAGGGGTGGTAGAAAGTGAGGTCAAAGAGGTAAACGGAGACTGAACAGCAGGGACTTCTTAACAGAGTAGGAAATGAAGAGTCATGTCAAACTAACAGGCAGATGGGTTTCTGAGTCCAAATGCATCTGATAGGCTGCAGGTGACAGAGGTGACAGGTGAGGAATGGCAGGCAATGGATCAAGGCTGGAGCTCAGGAGAGGACCCAGCAGAAGCATGACTTCCCATTGGATGTGGTGGTAGCAAGAATGAAGATCATCTTTAAGGTATTTGCACCTGAGTTAGAAAATTCAGACAGAGGACACAGGTACAGGGGATGGGTTTGGGTGGGTGGGGCGAAGGTTCCGTATTGATGCACCCATGGGACATCCAAAGGGTGTCCATGGGGCTGCAGGATCCGAGGTTGGAGGGCAGATGCAGGACACAGATGCAGAAATTGGTACCACCACCATTTTTATTTTACATTCTCTTCTAGCCTTTGTCCCCATGAGAGGTCATCAAAGCCATGAGGCAGGTCACCCAACGGAGCCTCCATTTCTGCATTGGTGAACAGTGGTTACCAACCCCCCAATGCTGTCTCAAACATAACTGAGAGGGTGAGCTCAGCCTCACTGAGCATGACTCCCAAGCTGGACATGATAGTCACCTTGTTACCTTGTGTACAGGCTTAGGATGACCCTGGTGTCATGCACACCACTGGACTTCTGAAGCCCTGGGCTAGGAATGGTCCTGGAATGTTGCCTCCATGGAAACCAAGGGAGGCAATGCTTCTGCCGTCCTCTGAGCATGAAAAAGGGAATTCATTTTTTCATGCCATTATCTCTAGGATAGATACGGCCAGGCTGTGTCACCACAAAGCACACAGGGACACAATGCAGTCTCATGTGACCATCTCCTTCCTTTCCTCTTTTTTTTTGCTCTGGGGTCAGGACCACTGGACATAGGGTCAGGTGGTTTTACATAATGTAATTAACTCACACAGTAACACTGGTTTGTAGAGGACTGCTTCTGAAAGAGAGTTTGGAGGTGTCAATAGAAGTATCCAGGGTACCAATACCCTGAGCGCCTTAGTGCTTTGAATGCAGGGAGCAGCTGTCTGATTCTCGGGAATGACAAGCCCTGCTCAGACATTCAGACAGTTCCTATTTTTCCAGTGCTGGGTTCTGGCTTTAGACAATGAGATGCATATGTGGGGCCCAGGAGGACAGCTGATCCAAATCTACTCTGAAGATTTGTGATTTCAGTAGAAATAATGAGCAGAGATGAATAATAAAGACCCTGAAGGCTGATGGAACTCAGGCTGAGGGTCTTCAGGTCCTAGGGTTCCCACCTCATGGCTTCCACACGTCCAAAGCATCGGGAGCTATCTAGCTCCAGCCTCAGTCAGACCTCAGGGGTGCTCCCAGAAGGTGATCCAAAATTCAAGGAATGATTTGGGGATCAGCAGGTTGAGCAAGAGGAATTATTCCAATGAAAGATTCAGTTACATCTGGTTTGTTCCTATCAGTTCTATTTCGTGTAGTTTCTCTGATGTCTCATCAGAAGAATACTAAATAAGGGACTTGGTTGTATGACTTTAATAATGCCAACCAAAAAGGGAAATGTGTTTGTGGATCTAGGAGATTGGCACAGAATATTTGGCAATTTCTTCATTTAGCAGTGCAATTAACCTCTTGCTATATACTTGACCTTGTGTTAATTGCTATGGGTGCTGTTATGGTTTGAATGTGTCTCCCCCAAAACTATGTTGGCAACTTAATGCCCATTGAAACAGGGAGCAGGGCCTAATGGGAGGTGTTTAGGTCATGAGGGTTCCACACTCATGAATAGATTAATGCTGATTAACAATGGACTTGAGGCTGTAAGTTCTATCTTCCTCTTTCTCTCCATCCCCTTCCCCGTCTGCCATGGAATGACTTAGTAAGAAGGCCATTGCCAGGAGCTAACCCCTTAATCTTGTGTTCAGCCTCCAAAATCTTGAGTCAATACAGTTCTATTCATTATAAATAACCCAGTTTCAGGTGTTCTGTGATAGTGGATACATATTAAGAAAGGGTCTAAACATGTTAGGTGCCCAGTAACTGCTCCTTGGATGGATGGGTGGATGGATGGATGGGTGGATGGATGGATGGGTGGATGGATGAATGGATAGGTGGATGGGTGGGTGGATGGGTGGGTGGATGGGTGGGTAGATGGGTGGGTGGATGGATGGAGGAATGGATGGATGAATGGATGGACAGGTGGGTGGCTGGATGGGTGGGTG
>JAJEJO010000541.1:644584-684441 GCA_020662805.1 Glaucomys volans | reverse complement strand
TGGATGGATGAATGGATGGACAGGTGGGTGGCTGGATGGGTGGGTGGCTGGATGGGTGGGTGGGTGGGTGGATGGATGGATGGATGGATGGGTGGCTGGATGCGTGGATGGATGGGGGATTGGATAGATTGATAGGTGGATGGATGAATGAAGAGCAGGACTGTGTTGTGTCCTCAAGTCATCACAGTGATTCCTTATGCCTCCTTAGTGTGTTGTAATAGAGAGAGAATAGTTGCTTAGTTGCTCGGCTGGTCCTCAACTTAAGTCCCGTGGTGGAATCAATTACAGATTTCGAGCATCTATCTTTCCACTGAGAGCAGGATGAGGCCTGAACAGCTTATTTTCTATATTTTAGTCCAGTTCCCTTGGGAGAAAAAATAGCACCTTGTCTTGGGGCAAGGGGTGGATTTTGCCCCAAATAGATTTTCTGCCTCAAATAACAGCAGAAGCTGGCTTACTAATATACTGGGTGTATTAGTTCGAGTGTTAGGTGGAAGAGTGGGCTACACTCCACTCCTGGAGGATTTGTACCACAGGAGAGAAACCCCCAAGATGATTGGGAAGGAAGTTCCAGGCAGCATGGGGCAGACTGGGTCTTTTGAATATGTAGAAATCATGCATCCCGGGACAGCTCTTTCCAACCGTACCTGCTGAGATATGCCACCAACATTGGAGTTGAAATCCAGGTAAGCTAATTAACCTTTGTTCCCATGACAACCAGCAAGGCAAGCCCATCAGCCCCAGGCAAAAAAGCAGCCCTACACACGGCCTGGGGGAGAGAGAAGAGTCAGGGTTTCAGGGAGGAAAGTCTGAGGGCTGGTACTTCTGTGTCCGGGCCAGGATTAGAGGTACTTTAAGAGGGCGGAGTCCAAACTCCATTCCTTCCATCATGACAGATGGAAACTAAGCCCAGGAAATTTGCAGAGGAACCCACCAGGGCATGCCTGCTCACTTACAATCCTTGCACACTCTGGCAGTTCAGGGCGGAGAGATGGAAGCACTCAGTCCAGGACCAGAAACTAGGGCTTGGTCAATCCCACCCAGGTACGTTCACTAACTTTGTGATATTTGGAGGTCACACTGACTTAAAAAATGTCACAGTTCTTGGGTTCTGTGTCCCATAGGGAGCCAGTGATTGATGGGAGGAGGAGGTGTCTCAGCTCCTACATAAATTTTTATATATGTTTTAGGTTGGTTAATTTGAGAGATGGCAGAACCGATGAAAAATACCGTGTGCTTTATGGGAAACCTTCCATCCATAGCAACTGGCCTTCCCTTTGGGACATTCTGGCTCTTCTTCAAAATTCTGTGCTAATTGACGTTTGCCTTTTGCTCCATGAAGGCTGCCACCCTGGTGTCACTAGGACATCGGATGCTGAGCTGTAGTCCCTTTCTGTCCAGGCCAGCGGCAATGATCATAACAAACAATTGCATAAGGAACTTGCTTTGTAGGCTTCACTAACTGAGTGGACAAACCTTGTGACCAGACAGACTCTCCTTTTATCGGACCTGGTACATTCTCAGGCGTCTGTCTGTGCAGAACAAAAGGGGCCTCGAAGTCTTTATTTCTTTCCAACTTCTTCCCCCACCCTCAAACACCCACTCGGTGTTAGAGACAAAGATCTCAATGGAGACAATCCACCTCCCTGACAAAGGGAAGCCCAGAGTCTGGAAGGAGGAGTAAGAGCAGCTCATTTTTCTGATTCCACATTGATGGCAGAAGTAATTTTTAAAAGACGTTCCCTCTTCGTGCAGGGAAAGGTTTTGAAGTGTTCGCCCCCAATTACAGCAGCAGTGGGCAAGATGTGGATTAATGTGGAAATAAGGAAAGACTTCAAGCAAGGTGGAGGGACTACCCCTGGCAGAAGGTCAGGGGCACAACTCCCAAGTAGCAAAGTTAATGGGGCTTAATTAGCTGCCGGGGTGGAGTTACCAGCCTGTGCCCTTGGCAGGAGACAGAACACAACTACATGGAAGGCCCAGGAATCCCTCCCTTTCCTGAGAAACTGCTTCCTGGGTCCCCAGTGGCCTTCGTCATGCATGGCTTGTTCCTTCCGGATGGTGGCAGCATTGGTGTTGAATGTGCCTATGCTGGTGGGTGGGGCACAGTCTCAGGGTAGAAAGGATCCATATTGGATGGGTGGACTTGAGGCAAAACTGGATCTCAGCCTCTCCGTCCATTGGCTGGTCAGCTTTCAGTAGATCCTTTAACCTCAAGGACGCTTGGTTCTTTCATCCATAGCATGGGCACAGTGACAACACTGAGGTAGGGAGTCAGTGGGTGTTGAATAAGATAATGGAAGTGAAGCTGGAGCTGGGATGGGCTCTTCATACTTGCAATCTTGTTTTTGGCTTCTGCCATGTCAAAGGCCTGTTTGGAAAAGAGAAAGGAATGGGAGCGTTTTGGTTTGGGTATGAGATGTCCCCCAAGAGCTCCTGTGTTAATGTAGGAGGTGAAACCATTAGATTAGGGGAGCCATAGCCTAATCGGTGAGTTAATCCATCTGATGGGTTAGTAATTTGAATGGATTACTGGGCGATAACTGTAGGTAGATGGGGTGCAACTACAGAAAGTGGGTCACTGCGCGTGTGCCTTGGGGATTACACATTTTGACCCTATCTCTTCCCACTTTCTTTCTCTGCTTCCCAAAGGCCATGAGCTAAGTAGCTTTTTCTATGACACCCTCTGCCTCACCCTGGGCTGAGTAATGAGGTCAGCTGACCAGTGGCTGAACCTCTGAAACCAAGAGTCAAAATAAACTCTTCACCCTGTAAGTTGTTCTGGTCGGGTATTTGGTCACAGCAACTAAAACCTAACTAGCCCAAGGACAGTCCAAGGGGAACATAACTTTCTTCTGATACACCCAACAGCATGTTCTCTTCTGTCCCAATCACTAGAGGCCCCAAGGTGGCTCTGCTCATAGTCAAGGACCAAGAGCAATTTGGTGGCAGGAACCAGGACCCTCTGATCTCAACCACTCAGCTGATGCATGGGTACAATGTGGTGGCCTTGGCCATCTTGCTGAGGAAGTGGCTGGGCCACCAATGACCCAAAGAAGATAAATGACTTTTTTCCTTTCTATCTGATTTCTAATCATCCATAAAAACTCCTGGCTGGTAAAATGCTCTTAACTCGCACCAGCAGACACTGGTGGGCACAGTGAACTTCAGGAATAAGGAAAGGAAAAGGGTCCCCTCCCCTTCTTACTCCTATTTTGGAGCTGGGGAGGGGGCCTGTTTTATGCTTGCTGACTGTGTTGCATAAATGAGTAACGGCTGAATGGAACAGCTGGTGGTGATTCAAGGGCTCGCTCCTGAATGAGCCACAGGCATGGGGCCTGCTTGGAGACACAGCTCTCTGAAAGATGAAGGGGACACATGGCCTGCTTGAGTGGCATGCCTGAGCCAAGCCACACACCAATCTATGAGCAGAAGTCCCTGAGCCCCTGGGGAGGCAGGACATGGAGCAATTCCTGGCCATGCAAGGATGGGGGGCACCCAGATTTTGGCCCCTAAGTGAGCAGCACCTTGTCAGTGGCTGTGATTCTTGTGTCATCTGCCCAAAGGCCCCCATTAGTTCACCCCCAGAGCCAGAGTGACTCACGGCCTTGAATTAGCTATTGTTGGGGGCTGTGGGAGGTGAACAGGAAAGCCAATGGGAAAAGGTGTGTTGATGGGAACATTCTGTTCTGTCCTCAGATGCGAAGTGCCTGCTTGGCAGAGTTGTGGTGGGGACAATGTATAGGGAATGTCCTTGAAAACCCTCAGGCTGCCTGGCTGCGTGGCAAAGAAGAATTACTGGCAGCTAACAGTTGCAGAATGGAGCATCCATCCATCCATCCATCCATCTATCCATCCATTCGTCCATTATTTACAGAGCATCTCTCTGTGGACAAGCACCTCTCTAGGTACGGCAGGAGCAAGACACCACCCTTCCCAGGGAGCTCACACTTCATGGAACACACACAATGGAAATCTATGCTGTCATGTCAGTTTACTTAAAATATCTGGAAACCAATACGTGATGCTGCACAGATGTGTTGAGATAGTTGGAGCAATACCAAGATGAACAGCATACGTCCCAACTCTCAAGGAATGACCTTGTGGAGGAGCTACCACCATCAGGAGGCATCCAGGAAAGAACAGGGAAGTAAGGGAGGAGACTCACCTTGGAGAGTCGAATAATAGACCCCAGACCTCCTGCGTTGAAGCAGAATAGACAAGGGCACCTTACAGAGAGAGACCTCCGGTCACCAGGACTGTAATTGGATTTCACGTGTACCTTATGTAAAGTAAGATTGTATCAAGTGAAAAGAAAGTCATGGCTAGGACCCCCTCCCCGCTGCCCTGGTCCTGCTGGGCTATTCAGAACTCTGGTTCTTCTCTGATGTCAGGGACATCCTCCTGGCATGGAGGCACTTCCCAGGCTGACCATGGAGGGCAAGTTGTATTATTAGCACACAATTCTTCCTCCCTTGGCTTGCGGTGGCCAATGGAATATTCACAGATGTGACCTGAGCAGGGCTTTAAACATGCATCTTTCATCATCTGAGCCATGATGGCCCCGGGATGGTTTGCAAAGAGGAGTCAGAGGTCGCAGCCCCTGCCTGGTGCCACTTGGCCTCTGGATGTCCAAGCTGCATCTAGAGGTGAGCTCCTCTTGAGAAACAAATCCATTCATTCATACCCCCAACGGGCATTTGCCAATCACCTCCTGTGGCGGGGCTGGCCCTGGGGAAACTGAACAGACAGACGAGGGCCTGTCCCCTGGAGCTGGCACTTCTGTGAGGCAATTCTGGCCTGCCAGACAGACCTGCATAGCAACCGGGGAAGGACTCTGGGTCCCTTTTCAGGCAGGGTCCTTTGTGGGGCAGACAGGGAGGTGGGTGAGGAAGCCTCTTTGCCTGTCCTCATCTGTGGCTAAGGAGAAGCTTGTTTCTACTAAACCACGTTGCTTGGAGTCTTTTGTCAACAGGTCACTCTTTGCACGACAAGGGCAGGAGGAAGAATGTTTACTGTCACTCCCAGAGTCACCCAAGTCCATACAGGGTAAGTTCTAGACTGTACTAGCCAGGCAGTCCTGCAAAGGGACTGTGCCTCCCCCTGGGGTCCCCGGGTGGATGGTTTAATAAGATCGGCTCTTTACCAATTTTTGCATGATTGACAATCTGCAGTGAACTCGTCACCCCTGCTTGTTTAGGAATGAGAAGGTGTTCACCAAACGTAAGTCAGTTTTCCCATGCAGCGTCTTTCCCTGGTTGTACTGATGGCAGGAGCTCCGGGCACTCTTGCTGAACTCTTCTGCTTTCAACTCCTTCCTGTGCAGA
Organism: Glaucomys volans; assembly: GCA_020662805.1. NCBI lineage: Eukaryota > Metazoa > Chordata > Mammalia > Rodentia > Sciuridae > Glaucomys > Glaucomys volans. Next base: position 679,114 of record JAJEJO010000541.1, on the reverse strand, counting down.
AAGCAGCAGAGCCTTACTGGAGGACTTGGTGCCTGCACCCCGCATGGGTGTGAAGTCCAAGATGGTTTCCTTACGGAGGTCAAAGCCATCCTTGCAGGGTACGACCCTCTGAGTTTTAACAAAAGCAGAAAGTTGCATAACCATGTCATCGCCCCACAAGTTCTCTCGTGTGACCCAAATAGTCACTCCTACTACCCGTGTGCTGCCCCTGGCATTCCTGATCTGTTTTCTGATCTGATAGTTTTGCCCTCCCCGGAACATCACATAAAGGGAATCGTCCAGTATGTAGCCTTCTGAGTCTGGCTTCCTTCAATTAATCATGCATTTCAGATTGAACTCTTCTTGTGCATCTCGATAGTTCATTTCTGTTTATTGCTGTGCCATGGTATTTACGTACCACGGTTGGTTTATCCTTTTCCCAGCAAAGGGACTTATGCATGGTTTCATGTATTTGTTGTTGTTGATCATGAACAAAGCAGCCATAAATATTCATATTCAAGTTTTGTGAAAACATAAGCTTTCATTTCTCTCAGGCAAATACTCAGGAGTGGGATTTGCTGGTCCGATGGAACATGTGTGTTTAACTTTATAATAAATTGTCAAACTGTTCCCCAAAGTGCTGGTATCTTGTGTAGTTCTGTCAACCATGCGAGAGAGGGTCGGTCGTTCCCAGCTTCACAGGTATCCGCCGCCGTCTCTCTTCTGCTTGTTTTAAGTCATTCCAGCGCATAAGTAATAGTACCTGGTCACATTTCCCCGATGACTAATGACATTGAGAATCTTTTAATGTACTTACTTGCCATGTGTATATTTCTAAGTCTTTTATGCCGTAAAACTTGAACATATGTGTGTACGTCTTTTACCCACTTAAAAAATATTATGCTGCTTTCTTGAATATTTTAGAGCTCTTTGTATCTTCTACATACAAGTCCTTACTCAGAACCTATTACAACTGTTTTTGCTGTGTATAATCACGGATCTCTTAGACCAATTTGAAGTTCAGAAAAGCCACTTAAAACACATGTACCTTCTTCTTAACTACTTTTGGAGATTTTAATTTGTGTAGATCCAAATTTCTGCCGAGTATCATGTTCTCCCAACTGAAAGATTTCCTTTAGTATTTCTTATATTACACATCTGCAGATCATGAATTCGCTCTGCTTTTGTTTGCCTGCAAAGGTCTTTATTTCATGGTTATTGTTGCAAGGGAGATAGTTTTTTTCTTCAAATACTTTAAAGAGCTTACTTCCTGGGCTGGGGCTGTAGCTCAGGGGCAGAGCATTTGCCTAGCATGTGTGAGGCACTGGGTTCAATCCTTAGCACCGTATAAAAATAAATAAATAAAATAAAGGTATTGTGTCCATTTACAACGAAAGTATTTTTTTTAAAAAAAAACAGGTCACTTCCTGGTCTTGTGGCTTGCGTGATTTCTGATGACGAGCCTCTGCTGTCCTTATGCTCCTGCCTGTGTGCCGTGTTTGCTGGCCCCTAACTGCCTGTGGGGTGTCTGTTTATAACTGGTCTTTAGCAGTATGAATAGGATGTATCTGAGTTTTCCATTTTTTATTATGTCAATGGAGGGCTATTAATTCTAGTGTGGTTCTCCGATTTCTTCGTATCTGCAATTTAATGTTTTATTTTTGGAAAGTTGGTGCTCATTATCCCCACAACCATTTCTTCTGCCTCATCACTTCTCCTTCTGATTTCTGGGATTCCAGTTACACATACGTTAGAGCACCGGCTGTTGTTCCACAGCTATTGGAAGCTCTATTCTAATTTTTTAAATATTCTTTCCTCTTTGGACTGCATTTGGATAATTTCCATAGGCCTCTCTTAAAGCTCACTGGGTCTTTTCTCAGCAGTGCCCAGTCTTCTGATAATTCCTTTGAAGGCATTCTTCATCTCTGTTATTACGATTAAAAAAAAAATTTCCTAACACCTACAGTTGACTTTCTCCGAATTTCACCTCTCTGCAAAACTTTCTCATCTGTTCCATTTTGCTGGGGCCTTTGACATATGAACCATAGTTATTTTGAAATCTGTCTCATAGTATTAACACCTGAGTCATTTCTGAGTCTAGTTCTATTGACTGATGTATCTCTTGATGGTGGAGTGTTTTTACTTGCTTTTGGGGCATCTTTTGTAATTTTTTGTTGCATGCCAGACATTATAGAGAGAGCAGTAAAGAATGAAATTAAATATTTATGCCTTCAAAAGGCAAGCCTTTTCCTTTGCTGAGCTGCTGGTGTGGGGTTCGAGTCAATCTACTCAGACACGAAACTGGGTTTGGGTTTACTTGTTGTTGTATTTACCATTGATGTGCTACCAGCTTCTATTTTTTTTTTCTAGAGGTATCTTGTCCTTAGGGTGGCGGCCTGGGTGCTAGAGAATAGTTCTGTGCTCCTGCTGCTGCAGTATGCCACTCTGGCTCTTGCTTGGTGCTTGCTAGCCTGGTAGCAATTACTATGACTTAGATATGGTTTCAATGTATCTCCCAAGGGTTCAAGTATTGGAATCTTGGTCTCCAGTGGGGTGATTTTAACAGGTGGTAGAACTTTTAAGAGGCGGAGACCAGAGGGAGTTCTTTAGATCCTTGAGGGTATGAACTCTGAGGGGTTTATCATAATTCCTGTGGGACCCCAGTTCATTCCTGCAAGAGGGATTGTTGTAAAAGATCAAGACTGGTTCCTCCTTGTTCCCTGGCTTCCTGTTTTGCTGTGTGATCTCTCCCTTCACATGTGCACCCACTGTGATGTGATGTAGCCAAGGGAGGCCTCACCAGCACCAAGCAGATGTTGGCATTCTGCTCTTGGACCCCCAAAACTGTGAGCAAAATAAACCTCATTTCTTTATATATTACCAGAATTGGGTATTTTGTTATAGTGATGGAAAACAGACTAACACAGTGATGGACAAAGATGTTCTCTGTTTTCCTCGTCCAGCCTCAATCTTAGGCTGGTCTTGTGTTCCTGGGTCTTGGCAGGGAGACTTTCCCAGTGAACCTGCCCTCCATCCTGTGGTAGCCAAACTCTACCTTATATCTTTGGTGGGTCTGGTGAAGGAGACACTTTCCTATTCTTTAACCAGCAGGTGACCTCTAATGGGATTATGATAAGGTTCTGGGCTCAGGATTATTTTATGATCCTTCCTTTGGGGCAAACTTACAGTCTGTTACTCTTCTCCCACTGCAATAGGTATTTGCCTGTGTCCTGGGGGTGACTGAGTTGTCTGTCCTTCACCAGAAGCTTGCAGTCTTTGTTCCAATGGGATCAAGGGTGTCAGTAAACCTCCTCTATAGTGGCCGTCCCTCCTCTCCTCTGACTCTGCACACAACTTCGGCTCTTCAGTGGGATCAAGAAGAGTAATGATTTTATTGTTATGGTAGGAGCAACATTCCTTCTGGCTTTCTAGATTCCAGGCAGAAACAGAACCCTGACCTGTCTGATTTGAAAAGGAAGAAACAAGGGAAACAGAGGAGAAAGTACTACAGAATCAGACAAGGAGATTTTTTAGACATGCAGAAGCGGGATGTGCCGAGGGCCCCATTCTTCAGTAGACCCAGGATACAGCATTGCTGGACCAAGATGGCAAGCATTTTCTACAGGACAAGAAGCAGAAAGGCTTGAATCAACTAGCAGTTAATGGACATAGCAATTCACTGAGACAAAGGCAGAAGGATGTCCTGGGGCTGAGGGATCACAGTCACACAGGCAGAGCGCACTGGAGGTGAGGGGTGGCAGGAGCCTGGTCCCCTGATGGGTCTGAGGGATGAGAAAGGAGGTGGTGGGCAAGTACCTATCTTTGTACAATGGAAGGAGGCTGGCATATGGCACCTCCTCCCCCAAGTGTCCAGCAAATGAACCAAAAATGTCTTCTCCCCAGCAGCTCTGAGATTGCTTCCCGCGTGGGGAAATTTCCATCTCCTGGTTTCCATCACTTCTGGAATCCTGCCTATTCGTTCCCCAAAATACTTTTCTCTTCACCCTCATTCTTACTGCCCCAGTCTGGACTCCTACTTGTCTTCCTGCTTCCGATTCTGTCTCTCTCCTTCAATTCCCCTGAAGTGTCAGCATCATAGGACACAATGCACCTGTGAATCCCTCCATGCCTCACAAAATGTCAACAGCTCTCCCCTCCCTAGACTGCAGGGAGCAGGCAGGAAGAAGAACTAGGTGAACAGGTGGGTGTGAGTTGAAGAGAGGTGGATTCAAGAGCTACTGTACACTTGGCCACCATGAGCAATTGCTTCTCAACTCCTGGTGACCTTGGTCAAATGAGAAGGTGGTCTACAAGGACAGGCTTTCCAGTCATTTTCCCCCAGACAAACTGTTAAAAATGAACCTTTGTGTGAGTTTCCCAATGTCTAATGGGATCCAACTTAAAGATTTGACTGTGTGGGCCCAAGGAAACAAACCTCCGGGCAGGAGGTACCTGACTGCAGACAGTCTGTGGTCCTTGGTTTGGAGGATCAGTCTTTTCTCCCAGGCTGATGTGTGAAGTCCTCCAGGCTTCCTGACCTGAGCCCACAGACCAGACAACTTTCACTGTAGGCCATGGTGCACAGAGCTCAGTCTTCATACCTGGTCAGTGACAGACCCCCCTGCTTGCAACACCCTGCCTGTCACCTCTAATCACTCAACCTGCCCTGGTTTTTCAGGGGCTGCTGCCTGTTCCGACCGTGCAGAAGAACTTCTCCAACAGTTCCACAACCCACTCACTTCCCTTCCTCTGTTGCTTTAAACTTCATGGACTCGTTTGCTTTTCCCAGAAAGAGCTTTGTTAAGATCTCCAGACCATACAATTCACCCACTGAAAGCAGCAGTGCTCTGCTCAGTGATGTTTAGTATATTTGTTGTGACTTCCAAGGAGCTTGGACTTCCTGAGGTTGCTTGTAAAATTAGACACTATATAAACGGAACAACTAATAAAAACAACACATCTACCCCCAATAGAAGTGGACTTTGCTAGGCTCCCCATTGAATTCCTCCTTTTGTGCATTTATTTTAGCTTCAGTTCCCTGGAAGAAAAGAAAAGAAAGGGGGGGGGGGAGAAAAAGGGCCATGGGTTGTCTAATTCTCTTTGTCTAATAAAACATTGCAGACAAATTTCTCAAGGGAGATGTTCTTTCTTGGCAAAGGCTCCGAGGAGGACATCTGCATGAAGAGCCATTATATGTGATTTCTATTGACACAAGAGACTTCTACTCAGAGCAATAGTGACATTTCTCCCCTTAAATAAATTATTGACTCAATAGACTTGTTAGGAATAAAATGTTCAGTATAACAGTGCTCGAGAACACAGGCTGTATAGTCAGAAAAAACACATTTTCCAGCTTGTGTAATCTTGTCCAAGTTATTTTATTTCTATAAGCCATAGTTGTCTCATTGATAAAATGGGGTTAACCATGATTTTCTATCACAGGATTTTGGTGTGAGGATTGAAAGACAAAATTTACAATGGCTCCTATGATGTTTCTCCACTATAAAGGCACTAGCTCACCCTTTGTAATTGGTACGCAATTTTTAAGGAGCTACTTTGGGATTAGGTAAAATATTCTACTATGTAAAATTGTACCCACTGGGTTTAGCATCCATCAATGGTCCTTAGTCAAATCATTCATTCCAGGGACAGCTGCCAAATGGTGATCTTCTGTTATCATCATTTCTTTGCAACTCTTGGTTGAATTTCTTCAGTAAGAAAGAAATTAAAAGAATTTAATTTCTTTATGAATTAAAAGAATTAAAAGAATTTAATTTCTTTATGAAATTAAAGAAGATCTAACCAAATGAAAAGATGTTCACATTTATGCATGGGAAGACTTAATATTGTTAAATTGCAAAGACTCTTCAAATTGATCTATAGTTTCAGTGTAATTGCTATCTGATTCCCAGCTGGATTTTTGTAGAAATTAACAAGATGATTCTAGAATTGATAGGGTAATGCAAGAGACCCAGAGAAATTTTTAAAAATCATGAAAAAAGAACAAAGTTGAATAACTCACACATTCTTATTTAAAACTTACTTCAAAGCTACATTAATCAGGATAGTATGATATCAGCATAGACAGAATAAAGAGTCTAAAATTAAACTTTTAAATTTATGGACACTTAATTTTTGGTGGAGTTATGAAGACAATTCAGTGGAGGAGAGGATAATCTTTTCAACAAATGATTCTGGAACAACTGGATATCCACACGCAGAAGAATGAAGCTGGGTCCCTGACATACCAAATACAAAACAATCAAAATGGATTAAGGCTAAAACTATATGAGTTAATGAAATATAAGCTAAAACTACAAAGACATTAAAAGGAAACTTAGAAGTCAATCTTTATAACCTTGGGTCAGGCAATGGTTTCTTCAATATGACACCAAAAGCACAAGTGACATAAGAAATTATACATAACTGGACTTCATCAATATTAAATCTCTTGTGCTTTGAATTATGCCATCAAGAGGGGGAGAAGACAACCTGCAGAATAGGATCAATTATTTGCCAATCATCTATCTGATAAGGGACTTGTATCTTGCATACATAAAGAACACCTACAACTAAATAGTAAAAAAAAATAAAAAACTCTATAAAAAATGAGAAAAGATATTGGTAGACATTCCTGCAAGGAAGACACCCAAATGACCAACAAGGTCATGAAAAGATGCTCAACTTTGTTAGTCATTAGTGAAATGCAAATCAAAATCACAATGAGATGCCATTTCACACCTTGTAAGACAGAGAATAACAAGATGAGGAAAAATCTTTGCATTTTACATTCCTATCCTGTATCACTGATAGGAACATAAAATGCAAAATGTAAAACTGGTGAAATTGCTATGGCAAACAGTTTGGCCATTCCTCAAAATGTTAAACGTAGAGTTGTCATATGACCTAAAAATCTGCTCTTAGAGAAATCCACCCAAATAAATGAAAACACATATCCATATAAAAATATGTGCATGTATGTTCATAACCCCATTCTTCATAATAGCTATAGAATGGAAACAATCAATATGTCTATCAACTTTGGAATGGATAAATGAAATGTGTGGTAAATCCATACATTAGAATATGTTTGGATGATAAATAGAAATGGGATAACATGGATGAACTTTGAGAACACCAAATGAGAGACATCAATGCCAAATGATCCCATATTGTATGAATCCATTGACATATGTTTGGAGTAGATGAATCTACAGAAAGAGAAAGAATAGGGATTGCCTATGACAAGAGGGAATTGGAGAAGGATTGCTAATGGCATAGAGGTGATATAAACATATTCTAAAATTAGATATGAGGGATACACAAGTCTGTGAATAGACTAAAACTATTGAATTGTGTATTTTAAATGGGTGAGTTATAGGTTATGTGAATTTTATCTCAATAAAGTTGCTTAGAAAGAAATCTATAAATATCAAGAAATCAATATACAAAGAGGGAGAACTTTCCTCTCTCCCATTTACTTATTTAATTATGTCAACATAGATGTCAATTTGATGGAATAGAATCCTTTTACTATATTACTTTGTGCATAAATTGCCCCTCATTTTGCCAGTGGGGACACCTTCAAGACAGTTACTGTGTCCTTTTGACATGCGCCCAGGGTTATTTGAACATTCCTTTACTGTTGTTTTTCTTTACTTTTTGGTACAAGATAGTCCAGGCTCTTCTTATATTTTCCTTGTCTCAACCTGGAGTCAGGCATTTCTCCAAAGAGCCCTGGTTCCTTCAGAGGAGAATAGTATTTAGAAACCAAGTTCTGGGCAGCAGGTATGTTTATTGCAAGTGGGGTGTCAGCGGTCTCTCAGGACATGGAACTGGGAAACTCAGTAGATACGCATACACTCATTCGTATGCACATACATACACACATGCAAACACATGCCTACATCCTCCCAATCAATAACCATTTCGATATCTAGTTATGCTAAAACCCATGAGTTCACACTGACACCTCCAATTTCAACCAAATACCAGAGTCCGTTCTACCCTGACCCCTGTCCATATTTATAACTCCTTCTCCAGTAGTAAGAAATTTGACTCTCATTATCCACAATAAATACTTATTTGCTCAGTTCTAGGCTGCTCAGAAAGTAAGTTTCAGAACTGCTAGCTCATTTCATGTCTCTGAGAAAAAAAAGAGGCCTCCTAATTAGAATTCAATATTTATTTAGAATTCTTTGTGGTTTTAGCCTGAGGGTATACAGTCCAAGTACTGTTTTCAAAAGTTAATTAGATTTGTTCTTTCCCCCCATTTCATCATGATTATGTTATTCCTTTGAATCGTGATTTGGTTACATTTTATTTGCATTCAATTTTAGTCCTCCCTCCTCTGTACTTATTAACTTTTTTCCTCTTTCCCTCCCTCCTTCCTTCTTTCCTTCCTAACTTCTTTCCCTCCCTGATTCTGTGTGAAGTATTAACATAGTTGCAAACTGAGGACTGCACCAAAAAACGAAAAGCAAAAACAAACAAACAAACAAACAAACAAACAAAACCCCAAGAAACAGAATTTAAGAATTTTTAAAAATTCAGGGAAGTTTCATTTCCTCTCTTATTCCTTCTACCCTTTTTGCTCCATTCCCAATCACACCCTGTAGGTGGCCAGTCTCATTTAGCCTCTCATTTCTCTTTGGTCAAGTGAGCAGATGGACGTATATTTTCTAATCTACCCTTTACCCAAAAGGCAGCACACCACAGATATTCTTTTGCACTTTACTTTTTTTCTCTTACTGTGTTCCAGAAATCAGTCCCAATCAATTGGTAGAGATCTTCATTTTTGAACTCTGTTGAATACTCCCTTGGGTAGAAGCCTTCCGGTTTTAATCCATCGCTCTGGTGTATACGTACATTTAGGGTGTTTTCAATATGTTCTGTGGGTAGGTGTATCTTTAGGGAAAAATCCTAGAAGCAGGACTGCTAGGTCAAAAGGTAAAAGTATATGTAGCTTTTCAAGCTAGACAAATTCCCTCCAAAAAGACTGTAACACTTTGCACCACCATCAATCATCTCTTCAGAGTGCAGATTCCTGTCGTCTCAACAACACAGGGCCCGTCTGATAGATGAGCACCGTATCTCAATGTGCTTTCAATTTCCATTTATTTTATCATGAGTGAAGTTGAACATATTTTTATGCATTGAAGGACCACTTTTCCTCTAAATTGTCTGTTCAGATCTCTTGCCCATTTTTTTTTCTTTTTGCATCTTTTAGATCCTTTCCCCTTCATTTCAAAGAATTATGTATATATTAAGTCTATTCATGCATTATTTGTGAAATGTGTTGAAAATGACTTTCCAAGTTTTTTGGTTGTCTTTTCACTTTGGAGAAGTTTTGTTTCCCCCCTCACACAGCAGTTTAATAAATAATGTCTTTCTTTTGTTCATCTGGGTTTTGAGTCAGTTAAAAGCCTTCCCCTACACCGAGGTTAAGAGGAATCCATGCATGTTTGACTTTAGTGCTCGTATAGTTTTATTTCTACATTTAGATGGTTGATTTGTTTGGAATTTGCTTCTGTATATATGAGGCAAAGTATACTGGATCTAATTTTCTCTTTGTCCAAATGACCGACGAGTGCTGTGACCTGGATGCTGAAGGAAACCTGCTGATTAATCAAGCAGATCCAGCATCTGAGTCCCACAGTTAGGTGATGTTGTAGCTGGTGTCCGTCATTTGTACATTGTTTTCTTGTCTCTCTGAAGATTATTGTCCCTCTCATTCCTTCCTGCCCCCATGCCTCCTCCTCCTCCTCTCCTCCCTTTCCCCCCTCCCTCCTTCTCCTACTCCTCCTCCTTCTCATTTTCTTCCTCCTTCTCCTCTTCCTTCCCTTCCTTCTTTCTTCCTCCTTCTCCTCCTCCTCCTCCTTCTCCTACTTCTTTCTTCTTTCTTCCTCTCCTCCTCCTCCTTTTACTTCTCCTTCTTTTCCTCCTCCTCCTCTTCCTCCTCCTTCTCCTCCTCCTCCTCCTTCTCCTCCTTCTTCCTTCCTCCTTTTCTTCTCCTCCTTCACCTCCTCCTCCTCTTCCTCCTCCTCCTCCTTCTTTTCTTCCTCTTTCTCCTCCTCCTCTTCCTCCTCCTTCTCCTTCTTTCTTCCTCCTTTTCTTCTCCTCCTTCTCCTCCTCCTTCTCCTCTTCTTCCTCTTCCTCCTTTTTTCCTCCTCCTCCTTTTCCTCCTCCTCCTCCTCCTCCTCCTCCTCCTCCTCCTCCTCCTCTTCCTCCTTTTTGTTTTGGTGGATCTTAAGCAGCAGGGATAGAGTAAAAATTATCTTTACCATCTTTAACTGGAAGTCTGTTAAATATGTTTTTTTAAATATAATGTTTTAGCTCTTTTGCAAAGAATTAAAAGTATGCTGTGAGCTGTTATAATGAAAAAATAGAGGCCAGTTGGCTGGGGTATAGGAAGCAGTGCCGGCTGGCACTAACAAGGAATATTGAGTGAGAGTCAGAGTGGTGTAAGGCAGCTATATTTGTGGTAAAAGATGGCTTCAGGGATTCTAAAACCTAGGGAAGTATGGAAAATTCCAGGATTCCTCCCACAGTCTTTCAACTGGTTGAGTTAGGTTGTGCTATTCTTCTTGAATTTGCGATAAAACTGGATAGTGGAGATAGTAAACAGTTCAGTAAGTATTGAATAAGGTGTTTGTATTTTCCTAATTTAGATTCTGAATTACATATCATCCTTCCAAAGATAAATTATGCTAATATTAGCAATATTACTTACTATTAGCTAATAGACTGAACATTTTAATACTTGTTTTTTATAGAAATAACATAATTGGGTGGGAAAGTGTGCTAGCTTTGGTTTTTGCCTCCTAACCTGTGACTCTGCCCTACTGTAGAAGGTCAGGCCACTGGGACCTCATCCTGGCTAGGGCACCATCACTGATCTGTTGGAAGTTACCAAGACTTGAATCTTAATGAGAAAAAATTACCCTCTGTGCATAAACTTTGCCAGATTCAACTCATAGCATGACCAGTGTTAGTGAGTAGGTCTTAATTTCTATGACCTTGCTGAGAACTGTTCTATCAGAGCAGGTTGCCCACGAGCATCCACATGATGGGGGGCCACTGGCACCTTTGGGAGTGGGAAAGATACACAGAAAACAAGTGAATTGTTCTCTATAGTGTTACTCAATGCAGGTCTTCCCCTGGTATCCAGAGAGGTCACTTCTCGTATCTCCTAGAGCACCAAAGAACTGACCAGCCATCTTCTTCATTGAAGAGAAGGTGCCATGAACACAGGAGGTGAAGAAACGTGGGTGATTTTGGTGTGTTAGTGTGCCCTCCCTGCAGCAAAGGGCCGGGAAAGGGATTTGAAGGAAAAGATGTCATGTTTTCACTTTTTCAAGTCTAAGCTATTCAGGACCATTGGTCCACCTTTACAGAGTTTTCTCATAAAGTAGAAAGGGTCTAAATTATAGGAACGACTGCATTTTTAGAGAGGAAAGAGGAAGCTGGAAGTTGAATCACTTAGTAACGGGTCCTGCTTCCCAGCCCACAGCTTGACCTCGTAGAGCAGAGGTCCCGACGTCAGCACTCATGGGCAAATGTCTGCTCCCCATTCTGTGCCTGGCATTGTGGCAAGTGCCATCATCCTGTCAAGGCAGTATATGGGACTTTTAACTCAGGCTGCCACAACAAAATACAGCAGTTCCCCTTTATGAATGGGGGACTGGGTTTCCAGATCCCCAGGGGAGGCCCGAAACCACAGATAGCACTGAGCTCTATATAAACATTTCTTACAGTTAATTTGATAACTGAGATGTCTATGCACATCCTGTGCAGCGTGGCTATGCAGGAAGAGGGATGGTGCAGGTCCCAGGGAAGATGGAAGAGGATGGTGAGAGATTTCATCAGACCACTGAAAACAGTGTGCAGTTTCAAACTTGTGAGTTGTTTATTTCTGAAATCTTCCATTTAAATTTTTGGACTAGGTAACTAAAACTGCAGAACATGAAACTGTGGATAAGGAAGCAACAAACATACCATAGAATGAATGGCTTAAGTCACAGACGTTTGTTTCTCACAGGTGTGAAGGCCAGGTGTGGAGGTTAAGAGGCTGGTAGGTTTGTGCGTGGTGAGGGCTCCATTCCTGGCTTGCAGATGACCATCTTCTTGCTATGTCCTCACATGGCCTTTTCTCCGTGCATGAGTGGAGACAGAGGGAGAGCTCTGATGTCTCTTCCTCTTTTGAAAAAGACCCAGTCCTGTTGAATTAAGGGCCCCACCTTTATAACCTCATTTAACCTCAACCACCTCCCCAACAGCCCAGCCTCCAAATACAGTTCCATAAGTGGTTAGGGCTTCAGTATATGATTATGAAGGTGAAGTACAATTCAGTTCATTGCCGTTTCCTGCTAATTTTAGGATTTAAAAAAATAGAGTTGCAATCACAGTTATTTTTGGTCTGAATGAGATTTCTACCTATTGGTTTACAGCCTCACACTCATCTAAAGTCCATCAGACACCAGGACACATTCGGTTAAGGATCCTTACACTTCCAAATATACACAAGATCAATGCAATGGACCCACAGAGGAATCGCTCTGTTCACACTTGCTCATGACCTTCTAGGGTGGGGAGTCATTTAAACAGCCCTTCCAGAGATTTCTCATACCAACTGTGAGACACCCCGTCCAAAGTGGCCCAAGTCAATAAGCAAATTAGCGAATGAGTGAGTTAATGAAGATGATTTCCACTGAGGATAGTAAATGCCCGACGTATAGGACTTTCATCAGCAGAGACTTGCCGTCTCCCTTCTGTCTGTGATTTGCACAGCCCTGAGTCAGAACCTGAGCATCTCATTTTTCATCTCTGGGTTTATTTCACTTCCTGTACCTTAGGAAGGGCAGAGCTTCCTTCAAGTCTCTGTGAAGTGAGCCTTAGATAAACTGCAGAGGTGTGAAAAGCACCTGTCTAAGAAGATCTATAAAACGTCTCCTGCAGGCCTTTAATCCGGCTCCTCCAGGGTGGGTGGCATTGGCAGTTCACCCAGGTTCAATCAAACGCAGACAAGTGGGAATGGATTTCCTCTTTACGCAGTTGGCTACACAGTGAGTTTCTTTTTTTCCTTCCTTCCTTTTTATTTTTTTTCTTTTGCTTTGCACTCTTCACAAACTTATTTTGAGCTCTGTCTGAGACGGCTGGGGATGTGAAGGATCAGGCTAATGTTATTTGATAATTAAGGAGAAGGCTATTTTAAAAATCTCTCCAAGAATTCTGCCGGTTTGACGTAAACCACACACAAGTTGCACTAAGTAAGAAAAATGGTCAGCCTAGGTCTATTTCACGAGGACTTATGTTAATGACAGTATATTTCATATTTTTTTCGAGCTATTTGGAATAAATTAAGCAAGTTAAGTCTACCCTGCAAAGCTTGAATTGGCATGCAGCTATTAGAGTAGGATTCCTCTTCTAGCAAAACTATATAATTAAATGTAGAAGACTTAATAAATATTTGATAAACCCAATTTAGCTTACATTCACTGAGTGCCTTCTATGTATGTACAAGGCATAAAGCTCACTGCTACAGGGTTTATAGAAAAAGAATAAAGCAGCTTATCAAGGAGCCTTGGTTCCTTAAGTACTTTATGTCACAATAATGTAAAAATATGTAATAACTTTTCAAAGACATCAGTTCGCGCATTGTATCTTGAAGGACTCTGCTTTCCCATACACAGTTTTAATCCTACTGCGTGCCAGAGAAGTTTTGTGGAAATGAACAATTAAAATGTTCCGGCCTTAAGAAGATCTTTGTAAAATGTTGGTAGAGCTTAAGTAAAGCTGTTAAAAACATTAATTTAGATAGGGTGTTCTAGCTGAGAGCCAAAACAAAAGGAACGTAATTCATTTAGGGGCTCCTCTGCTGGGGTACACATGTGCAGACTAATTCTATCTTGGCTGGAGATGTTTTCCTAAGCTCACATGAAGAAATCTACCAAGAAAGGAGTCCTCTCAACCCACAGCAGACAGATAACACTTAGCGCCTCTCAAAAAGGCCCTTAATACTGATGGATTTCTTCTCATCCCCCTCCCTTCCTGCACTTACCAAAAGGCTCTATAGAAAGTCTCTCTTATTTGTTCCTTTGTGTTTCTCATTAGGGCCTGAGTGGAACCCTATTGAGCTTCCCTGACATTATCTTAGTTCACCTGATGCCTGGGTGTTTTGAAATGTCATATTGCTTGAGAGATAATACCAGTCCTGATTATGTCTGTCACAGAGCTGGGCATGGAAGGAGTCAGTGCAAAGGGACAATAGGAAGGGAGGTCTTCCTTTGCACTGTGAAGTGGACAGTTCAGGGCAAGGCTGGTAAAGCAGCCACTCATCCAAGACATGCAGGGCCACCAGAATCACTCCTGTTCCCACTTTCACCCTGCCTTCCTAGATCCTGCCTTCCTAGGTCCCCTTGGTGCAGGGATTCCAGGGGGAAATAAACACAATTGATATTGGACTCAGATAAATTAACGCCAGATTTGCAACCTCAGATGCCTACAGGGGCCAGACGAGCCTATCAGTGTGTGAATCAGACTCACTTAAGACTTGTTAAAGAGTCAAAATCTGGGCTGGGCCTAGTGGCACACACCTGTAATCCCAGTGGCTCTGGAGGCTGAGGCAGGAGGATCATGAGTTCAAAGTCAGCCTCAGCAACTTAGCTAAGACCCTCAGCAACTCAGTGAGACCCTGTCTCTAAAAAAAAAACACAAAACAGGGCTGGGGATGTGACTCAGGGGTCAAGTGGCCCAGAGTTTAATCCCCCGTACCAAAAAAACAAAAAAACAGAAAGAGTCAAAGTCTTGCCCTCTGAAAGGAATTCAAATTTAAAACACCCTTGACCCCCAACACACAGTTGCCTAAAAACAAACCGCATTTGTGGGCATTAGCTGACTCACATCACCAATACTTCATTCCTGATCTGGTCTGTACCCTCATTTTGTAGATGAGGAACCTGAGTCCCAGGATGAAAACGGACTTGTTTCTAGGGCAGGGCTAGATTCAGGTTACCTAAATTTCCTTGCATAACCAGTGACTCCACAAAGCCCATTTTGTTATTTGTTGGAGGCAGGAAATGAAATTGTGAGACTTCTAAGTCCCAAACCTTCAGACCTGCTGGTACCAAGCCCCTCTGACTGGAGAGGCCTTGGGAAACGGTAAGCTGCCCACCATCAGAAGGCCTCAAGCACAGGGTGGATGGCTTCCATGGCTCTGGAAATGAAGCTCCCCAGTCTGTCTTCTGTTTTAGTCAGCTTTGCATTGCTGTGACCAAAAGACTGGAGATAAATAACTGAGAGGAGGAAAAAGTTTATTTTGGTTCACAGTCTCAGAGGTTCAGTTTATGATGGGCTGACTCGATAGCTCTGGGCCTGAGGTAAGACAGAACATCATGGTGGAAGAGCATGGTGGAGGAAAGCAGCTCAGGACATGGCAATCAGGAAGCAGAGACAGTGAGTTATGTTCACCAGGGACAAAATATAAAACCCAAAGGTATGTCTCCAGTGACCTACTTCCTCCAGCTATACCCTACCTACCCACAGTTACTGCCCAGTTAATTTATATTGGTGGATTAATAGACTGATTAGGTTATAGTGTCATAATCTAATCATTTCACCTCTGAAAAATTCTTGCATCATCTCATACATGAGCTTTTGGGGGATACCTTATACCTAAACCATAATTTCTACCTTATGCCTAAGACGTGTTTCTTGATCTTTTCAGCCTCTTTGCCTGTAGGATGGGAACTCTACAGATGAGACTCAGTGAGGATATAACGAGCTGGATCACCTTGGAGTGGTGCCTGATGTGTACGAAGCTCTTGTGAAGGATTATCCGCGTGTTGTGTTGGCATCATTATTTGACGTGGTCTAAAACATCACTGGCGAAAATAAAAACATTACTCAGAAGCCTAACTAATAGAAAATGTTTTTTTTTTTAAAGAGCTTTGCATGTGATTCACACTGCATACCAAGGAAAATTGCAAGAAAAGAAATTACAAGGCCCAGCCAGAAAAAACTGAATCATGAAAACCAGGCAGGAATGCTATCCAAGGTAAATCTTTTCACCAGCCAGGATGGTAAGAATTAAAGCAAATTTATTCTCAAGAAAGATATGGCAGAGAGCTTTCCCTGAAAAAGAAAAATTGAACAATCTGCTTACTAAAACCTCTTAGGAAAGAAAACTTCCCTTCAGAAATACTTCACATTCAAAATTGTTGTGAGTCAGGAAAAAAAATGGATGGGGGCATTTTTCCTCAAGTGAACTAAGATGGATAGTTTCTTATAAATTAAACACTATGCAAAAAATAAGATGAGCAAATTAATTTTATGCTATTAAAATGAATATAGCTTCTTATATACTTAAACATTGCTATTTTTGGTTGGGTGTTTGCATGCAGGAAATTTGTTGAGGTGCCCACTGTTGAGCCTTGGATCTTTCCACATCTACCACAGTGGTTCTGACATCTGTAATTCACCTTGTGTGGGTCCCTGCTGTCTCCAAGCTTCCAAGATCCATCCTCGTCCCATGTTCCCACCTCCTCCAGGGTCTTTGTCACAGTGTCCAATGCAGTACACACACACACATACGAGAGTTTCCTTATCAGCAAACTCAGTCTAGCCCTGTGCCCCTCCCCATGGTCCAGCACCCCCAGATGCAGCCCCACTGTGTTAGCAACTTACCATCACTGTGACAAAATACCTGAGATCATCGTACAGAAGGAAAGATTTATTTTGGCTCCATAAGTTTTAGTCTGGAGTTGCTGGGCCCATCACTCACTCGTGGTGAGGCAGGGCATCATGGCACGAAGAGTTGTTGGTGCAAAACTGCTTACTCCGTGGTGGCTGGGAAGCAGAGAGGGGGGGAAGAAAAGGCTGAGGACAAGATACGCCCTTCAAGACATGCCTCCCATGACCTCCTTCCACCAGCCAGGCCTCCCTCCTAAAGTCTCCACCTTTTCTCAATAGTGCCAAACTGGGGACCAAGCCTTCAACATGAGTCTTTGGGGGACATTCTAGATCCACGCGTCTTCTCCTGGCTGCAGCCACTTTTCTTCCCTAGCAGGTACACTGTCCCCAGGGAGAGTGTTATGACTTGATCCTTGACCCTGGGCTGGTGCCAGGGGAAGAGGTGGAGGCAAGTCCTGACAGGAGTAGACAGCACCTTAGAAGCTGATGCTTCTGCATGATCTTCAAAGAGCCTCACAGGGAGGGGGGCCCTGCAGCAGGGCCAGGGGCGGGCAGGGTCTGGGCCTTGAAGATTCTAAAGGACGTTCACCCAGGCGACCCCCTCTCAGTCAATCTTCAGCACCCCGCTCCCTCCTGCTCAGGCCCTGAGCACAGCAGACTGGCCTGGGCTGAGCATGCAGTGCACTTGGGAGGATGGGGGTTACTCTCCCAATGAAGGCCTGGGCCTGACGTTTCCTGTCTTCTGGCTGCAGAAGATAAGGGTCTTTATTTCCTGTGGAGGAGTGTAGGTTTGTCAGCTGTCCATCGCTGAGATGAGGTAGCTACGATAACTGACTCAAAGGAGGAAAGATTTGTTCTGGCCCACAGTTTCAGAGGTTTTGGTTCAAGGTCACTTGGCTCTATTGTTCCTGGGCCTGCCTCTGGTGAGGCAGGACATCATGGCAGAAGGGCATGGCAAAGGAAGCTGCTCAGCCCATGGCGGCCAAAAAGCAGAGAGAGAAAGGGCTGGGGGAGAGGGAGGAGCCATGGACAAAATATGCCCTTCAAGGACATGCCCCCAGTGACTAACTTCCTCTGACGAGGCCCCCCTCCTGAAGTTTCTACCACCTCCCAATAGCACCACCATTGGGGAACAAGCCTTCAGCCTCCTAGCCTTTCGGGGACATTCCAGATCCAAGCTATAACAAGGAGGCTCTCGGAGTCTCCCATGTTGACTTTTATGGTCTTCCCCCAAGGCATCAATGGCCTGCTCATTAAAAAGCATCCAATTTCATTGGGATCATTCACTTCATTATAATACTGCTTTGGGCCTTTAACCTCTCAAGTACCAGAGAGAACAGAGAGAGGTCGCTGGAAAAAATAGAGAGAGACCGGATAATGGGCACCACAATACAGTTGCATAAGAGGAATGAATTCTAGTAGTGCAACTATAATTTAAAGCAATTTATTATATATCTCAAAATAACTAAAAGAGAGGCATTTGAAGATTCCCAGTACAAAGGAATGCTAATTATCCTGATTTGATCATTACACACTGTTTACATGTATCTAAATTACTTTATTGTACCCCGTAAATACATACAATTATGTGTCACATTAGAAAAAGTAAAAATTTTGTGGGTTTTTCTGATTGGGAAAAAGAAAGCCAGAGAGCCTGTTCCTGCCAGGACACTCCTTGTCCTTATCGGGGGGCCAGAGGCAGCCTGTGTAGGCTGCATCCTTGCCTTACCACGGCATGTCAGGTGGGACCAGAGACCCACCTGCCATGGACACAGACTCCCCTGGTGGCCCAAATCCCACTTTTGCGTCTGCTCCTTTGGACCACTCCTGATCCTGTCTTGGGTCCATTTTTCCAGAAACAGTCTCTGAGACTGAGAGTTGAGTGCAAGAAGTTTACTGGGGAGCCCTAGAGTCCCCACCAGAGGAGTGAAGGACAGAGTTACACTCACTGTGAAGCCGTGTCAGCCAGAGCCTCGGCAGACTCCGCAGGGTCTCTGCAACTAGGCGAGCCCTGAGTTGTCCTGCCCTGGAACGGTAGGGCCTGAGCCTTGATACTGCCCAAGGACCCGTCATCAGGGGGCATCACAGGCATCTGCACTGCCCTCTGCAGGCAGAGTGACTTTGGATGAGAGGGACTGAGGACAGAGTGACTTTGGATGAGAGGAACTGAGGACAGCCACCTCTCCGAGCAGAACACAGCAGCACAGTCTCCTCCTTACCTCCATCTCGGCCCTCCACACGGGCAGCCGGTGACCTTTCCAAAATGCAAATCTGATCACATGACCACCTCCCGCCCGAAACTCAGAGCTTTGCAGAACACTCAGAATCAAGTCCAGGTGCTTCGCTCGGCTCCTGAGGCTCTGCAGGATTGGACCTCGCTGATCTCTGCAGCCTCTCTTTTTGACACTTCTCTTGAAGGTTCTGCTTCAAAAAGCAGAATATTCAGGGCTGTACCAGGCCTGTGCGTGAGTGAGATGCTCTTCCTACTCTCACCTCTTCCTTCCCCGTAGCCACTCCTGGAAGTGCCTCTGACCCACCAACTCTTCCTCTTCCCTTACTCTCAATTTCTGGCGTTCTCCTCCAAGTCTTCCCTGACCCCCTGGGGCAAGGGGTGTGTGCTTCTTATCCTTCCTGCATCTCTTAGACCCGAGCTTTAATTGTTAGTGGTTCAGTCTCCCTGACTAAACTTGAAGTCCTGGGAGGACACTGACCAGTGGCTCTCTTGCTCCTTGTTCTCTCTCACTCCCAGCATGGTGCCAGCTATGAGTATCCTAAATGAACAAGTGAATACAGGAGGCAGTGGAGCATTTATCAGGGGGGAAAAAAAATAAAAGAAAAAGAAAAAGATGGATATAAATTGCTAAAGGAAATTACACATTGCCCAAACAGGCTTGGAGAGAGACTGGAATTCCCAGTTTTCAGTGGAGATTCTCACTGAGGATGGAAGACGGTGGTATCTTTCAAGCCCATGAGGAAGGTGAACTCACCCAGTCAAACGGGATCCAACACCACTCACCTTTCTAGAAGAGCTCGATGCAGTTCTGAATGCTGGAATTCAGAGGACAGGGGAAGGCCATGGTTTCAGAGGGAATCATAAAACAAGCAAACAAACAAAAAAATGGAAAGAGGGAGTTGTGATTTCTGCAGAGAGGGTGAACGGGTTAGGACTCCCACTTTGAAGGTACTAGGACAAAGGACACAGGGTAGAAGGCTCCACGTTGATTCAGGATGTGAGCAGAGACTCATCCTGGGCTGTGGGGACCCCTGATACCCAGGTGGCGTGGACAGAAGGAAACCTTTAAGCAGCAGGAAGCAGATACGCAGGCCCCACCTGCGAGAAGGCGCAGAAGGGCGCCTCCATTGCATGGAGAAGGCATGGATGGTAACATCACCTCTCCAACAGAGTGGGGCCACTAAATTTAGGGGCCTCCCTACTCTTACTGCCGTGGCTCCTGTAAGAGCCCTGTACAGCCTGGGCAGCATCCAGAGTGGGCACCTAACTAGTGTTTACAGAAAGGGCCCTTTGGGGACCAAAAGGAAATAAATGATTTGGCAAAACACCCTGGACCTTAGTGGAAAAAGAAAGAAACTCGGTGGAGTCTTGGAGGACACCAGACCCCTTTGGGATCTAGCATGACCTCTCTTCCTTCAGTCGTCTGTTGTTTTGAGGAGTAAAACGTTACTTGTCTGCGCCCCAGTTTCTTTCTGAATAGTTGGAAGGATCCAACAACCACACCTAGCAGAGAGTTAAGTGCTTAATAAATATCTACTATTATCGTTGCTGTTTTAGAAGATACAACATGGCATCTTGGAAGAGTTGTCATTTCTAATCAAGAAATGTGACTTCACATGCTGGCTCCAAAGCATACTGATGATGTGACCTTGACCAGTTGTCCTGCCCTTTTGGCTTCATCTCTAAGAAAGGAAATGGTACTCTTGCACACAGGGCTGTCCTGAGCAGTGAATGACTGGGCAGCTATGGAAATGCTGTATTCGCTGTGCATGTAGGTGTGTGTTCCTTTTAGCAATCTGTGCTGCATGCTTTTGTCCTTTAACAACGATCACTTGACACAGGGAGTGATGCCTGGGGGTTGTTTTCTGAGAGGGAAATGAAAGGTTGGCACAGATACCAGACTTAAATCACAAGCCCATGCACATAAGCCAAGAGGCCGCATCTCTGCCTGCTCTGAGGCGGAACGGCATGGAAATCTATTAAAAGAGCAGGGACCTCACCACTTTTGTCTGTCTCTGTTTGCAGCCTCTACGGCCTGATTGACCCCAAACATCTAAGGACAACAGCTCTGCCCTGACACAGCCATCTCAGGATGTGCCTCTAGTCTGACGGAAGCAGAATCCTTATCTTTTTATGTGGAGTACCAGGTGCCAAGCTGATAGAAAACCACATGCTTCAAGGTGCTCACTCTTATTTGGGGTATTTACCCTACTGATATGGTTTGGATAGAGCCTGTTCCCACCAAAACTCATATGCAAATTTGATTCCCCATGTAACGGTGTTGAGAGGTGGTAAAACCTTTAAGAGACAATTAGGTCCTTGAGGCTCCACCCTTATGAATGGATTACTCCCTTTCTCTAGAGATCCGGTCGGGCTCTTGAGATTGGTTTAGGTCTCTTGGGGTCTCAAGGGCCTGGATTAGTTTCTGCTAGATTTACCCCTTCTGTTTTGCTCTTCGGCCCGCAACTGCTAACCTCTCTGGTACTTCAACCATGTGATATCATCTGCCATGAGGCCTGCACCAGAAGCTAAGCAGATGCCAGAGTCATGCTCTTGGCCCTCCAGAACTGTGAGCCAAATGAGCCTCTTTTCTTTATAAATGTCCCAACCTCAAGTATTTTGTTACAGCAATACAAAATGGATGGAGATAGCTACCTCTTGACAATAGACATTGGTACTTGAATTACCTCCACAATGCTAACCAGATATTTTACTGGAGACAATTTCAGTATTGCAATGTAGTCAAGGACAAACTCCAAAGGCATGAATTGCTATTAATGTATAGAATCCTCTTCTAAACTCATTTTCTCTCTTTGCCCTCTCTTAATATATATGCCTGGTACAGACAGATCATACCTATGAACAGTAAACTCAAATCTTTTCCAGATACCATAAGTATGATGTTAACAATGAGAAACAGATAAGAGAAGGCTTTCAAACCTTGAAGCTGCATTTCAGAAATAGTTACAGATAGAGATATAAGCTATTAGGCTTTTTCCCAAAAGAACATGAGTTGAATAAAAAATCTGTCTCAGTGTGGATGAAAGAAAAATAAGAAAGATGGTTTTATTATTTTTTTGCCAGAGTATTTGGTATAATAAAGGGCAAATTGAACTCTGAAAATGTCCAAGTCTTTGACATTTTTAAGCCACCAGACTTACCACTTATATCACTTTATTGGACCTCTTCATTTTTATTGCTATCAACGATAATTAATAATAATGATAATAATAATAATTAGTAAGTGCTACTTGGTACTGGGAACCATGCCCATCACTTAAACAGATAGCATTTCATCCTATCCTCACAGCAACCAATGAGAAGATAGTATTTGCTCCATCTTGCAGAAGAATAAATTAAATCTCAGTTGGTTAGGTAACCGGACCCACGTTCAAGGTTAGGATTGATGCAGTCAGGATTTGAACACAGGTTTGTTTAATATGAATTCTGAATTCTTAAACTCTATATGATATTACTGTTGGCTGTGAGTTTTCTTTTTTAGGCTCATGCCCACAATTTAACACAGTTACTTACACTTGGAAAGAACATTAGCATGTTAATCCTCTTCTGTAGTGTAACAAAGACCTGAGATAATTGACTTATAAAGAGAAAAGTGTTGTCTCAACTTACAGTTTTGGAAATTTCAGTGAAGTTCAGTCCATGTTGGTTGGCCCCATTGCTTTTGGGCCTGTGTGAGGCAGCACACCATGGTTGGAGTGTGTGGTGGAGCAAGGCATTCACCTCATGGTGGGGAAGAAAGAGAGGAAGAGGAAGCAGCTGAGTCCTAAGTCCCTTTGAGGGCACACTGGCAATGACCATTAGTTTCCACAAGGCCCTATCTCTTAAAGATTTCCGCCACCTTCCAATAGTGCCAAGGTGGGGACTAAGCCTTGAACACCATAGGCATTTGGGAGACATTTTAGATTCAAACTATAGCAACTGGGCTCGCTCGTGAAGACCCTAGAAAACAACAACAAAAACAAAAACAGCCCTGAGAGGTGGAGGTGGGGCCCCTGCCTGGGCTCTCTGGCTTGCAAGCTTCCAGCTGCCGCACACCAGCATCAGCATCAACATCTACAACAAACAAGAAGGAGAGCATCAGGGACTTTCAGAATAAACTTGGCATATCCTCATTCGCTTGAGCATCGGTGGATAGATTTCAACCACTGTTGAGTCTACCCTCACACCAGATGGAATTCTATGCTGGTAAGAATCTGTTCCTCAGAATTCTGAACCTTGCTCCACTGGATGGTTAAGTGTTGCAGCTAATAAGTAGGATGCCACTCGACTTGCAGATCCTTTGAGTGTGGATTGTTTATTTTCTTGGAAGCTTTGCTTTTAGGAACTTTTTTGTCTCCAGTGTTCTGAAGTTACATGATTATGGGTCTTAATGAAGGTCTGTTTTGCACTCGAATCCTGGTGGATCTCCTCAACCTGAGAACTTGTGTCCTTTGTCTCTGGGGATACTCCCAAAATGCTGAAGGATCTAGCCTACATACCATAGAATCTATCCAGTGAAGGACACATTTCAGTGATTTTTAGGATACAGCCATGAGTTGCTTAACAGATACATTCTGAGAATTGCATCTTCAGGTGACTTCATCATTATGTGAACTCTGTAGACTGCCCTTAAACAAACCAAGACATCTGTGAGGTCACTAGGCTACAATCTTATGGGACCGCTAGCATAGACCGTCTGCCATGGACTGAAATGTCGTTATGTGAAGCATGACTGTATTTATAGTTGTACAACCAATATCATGATTGAAGTTTGGAACTCCTCCATCACCCCCCAACAATCCCATCATCCCCCAAACAATCCCTATACCTATCTGCAACTATTCCTTGTGTTCCCCACCAGCCCTAAGCAACCACCAATCTATTTTTTCTTTAGATTTCTTTTTACCTTTCTTCTTGACAGGATCTCACTAAGTTACCTAGGCTGCACTCAAACTTGTGATCTTCCTCCCATGTAGCTGGGTAGCATTATTTCTTCAATAATCCTCTATTTTCTTTGTTCTCTCTTTCTGGAATAGCTATTGTTCAGATATTGGATGCCCCTGATGGATGTTTTAGTTTTCTTATCTTTTCTCTCCTATTTCCATCTCTCTCCCTTTGTTCTTCTTTAAAGAAGATTTTCTCAATTTAAATTCCAAATCTTTTACTGAAAATGTTATTTCTGTCACAGTATTTTTAATTTTCAGTTCTATTTCTTTTGTACCCTGTTCTTTTTGTAACCTCCTGTTCTTTTTTCATGGATGTGATCCTTTCCTTGATCTCTGAAGTTATAGCTTTCTTGAAATTTTCTTCTGCTCCTTGTGTTACTGTTTTCCTTTGAGTTCTTCCTTTTTTCTGTTTGTTTCAGTGTCTGACTTTCATAGGAGAGCTTCCTGATATTTGATGATGTGTGACCGTTGACTTATACTCAGGAGTAAAGTGCTCATGTGTGTGTGTGTGTGTGTGTGTGTGTGTATGAGACAGAGAGAGAGAGAGAGAGAGAGAGAGAGAGAGAGAGAAAGAAAGAGACTGGTGACCTCACCAGAAGGGCATTCTCAGCCTTAGTGGCTTGGTGTCAGCACCAGGGAGCTTTAAAACCAACACAAATGCTGGGGTGGGGGGACTTTGGAACATCCAAACTAATTGGTTGGAACCTTGTCATTTATATTTTTAAAAGCTCCCCAGGTGTTTCTATTGTCCAGGGTGAAGAAGCTTGGCTGGGGAGGGGCTGGTCCCCTTCTCTGGAGCATCCTCAACTACCAAACATGGATTACCCTTTTTTTTCTTGAGCTTATCAGATTCCTTAAAAGAGAAGCCTTCAATCTTCCATCTCAGGGCAGGCACCTGGATGCCAAGGTTCCAGACCCCACTGGCAGAGGAGCTGAGGATCTCTCTGGTCAGTACCCAGACATGCAGGTCCTCATGGGTTCCTGTTCTCTATTGAAGGTGCACCTTATCTGTGCCTTGTGTGCTCATGACTGGAATGGGAGTGTAACTCTTTCAGCCTGTGGATCATCACCATCATCATCATCAACAGCAGCAGCAGCAGCACCTGGAAATTTGTTAGAAATGCAAATTCTCAGGCTCTACCTGGGACCTGAAGCTCTGGAGGTGGAACTTAGCCATCTGTGTGAACAAGTCCTCCCAGGGATTTGGATTTTGCTCAGGTTTGGGAAGCCTTTTCCAGTCCTCGTTGGGAAGTGGGGAGGAAGTCTGAGGACCTAAGGATTTCTTCTTGCTGAATCACAACTAGCCTTCCAGGTCCAGCTTCACCTGCACAGCGTCCATGTTGGGAAGTCCCTGGGGGCTCCATTCCTTATGAGATTTTGTACTGGAGAGCGATGGCTTGGTGCCTCTCTCCAACATCCGATTTTTCTCTCTGGTCTCGGACAATTTCAGCTCTTCCTCCTGCTTTCCAGTTCCCAGATTTTATTGTTCAAGATTTTATTGTGCTCTTCTCCTTTGCAGTTCTCTTTATCCTTGCAACTCATGTCCCCTCTAGTCCCTTTGCTGCCATTTAAAGGGAGGTTGTGGGAGGATATTAATCCACCAGGTTTTACTCGAGTCTCATGATATAGATTGAGTAAAGAATGCTGCAGATAAAAAGACATCTATTTCTGTGTGTAACAAAGAAAGAACAAAAGCATGATGTGAGTTTATGTGTTTGCACATACTTGTACATGTACAGTGACCCAGATTGGGAGGATTGACTCCTGACTCTTAATGAGGCTGGTCTTATGTCTCTGAAGATGTGTTGCAGTGGGGGTGGGGCAGGGAGGGGTGAGGGCGATCAGTTTTTAAATTCATTTACTTCTGAATCATTTACCAAGAGCAAGTATTACTTGCATCATTCAAAATATCAAAACTACATGTGCTATGCCAAAACTGACATTTATTTATTTTTTAGTGCATTATAGGCATACATAAGAGTGGGGTTCATTTTCACCCCACTGGGGTGAAACACTCATATGGGGTTCATATCATTGATATATTATAGGTATATATAAAATTGGAATGCATTGAGGTCTAGTCATCCATGAACCTGGTCAATTTCTTTCCTAGTTCTTCCCCTCCCCCTCTTATTTTCCCTCCCCCTTTGCACCCCACATAGCACAGTGACCTGTGTGAAGCTCAACCAGGCCTGGGCTTCAGGGAAGGAATATCCTCACATCCAGACAGTGTCTCGGTTGTAGACTGGGCCGAGCAAAGCCAGCGAAATCTGAATAGTCAAGTGTTTTAGTCTTTATATCTGTGTTCTATAAGTGAGGGTCCTCAGGCTTGGCTTTGTCTCAGATGAAGATGAAGATGCTTAACAAAACGACTCCTTGTCCCACCTTCAGACCAGTCAAAACCCCCAGGTGACTCTAAAGGACAGGCAGGGTGGATGTTCATTTGGGTAGATGTAGATTTTAACCATGTTTTAAAAATCAATTAAACCAGTTCTCTGGTGGTGCACCAATCCTACAAACAGGTTGCTCTACTGGGGTTTAAAAATTCTTCAACTTTCTTATACCACGTAGCACCATATCACAACAGATTTGGTTTTCGATCTTAAAAACAGAAAAAATAGCCAGTTTTGGCTTTGCCAGAATGACAACGATGCGATGAGCTCCACAGTATAACTCACAGCATCTTAGAACTGGATGCTCCCTCATGGGCCTTAGAGATCAAGCAAGTTTTCATTTTACAGACAAGGAAATGTGACTCAGAGGGATTCATTCACAGATTTACCTTATTGAGGGTGGATGGGGAGGGAAGAGGGAGAAAGGGAGGGAATATGTGTGGGTGGGGAGAGGAGGAAGGGAGCGAAGGAAAGAAGGGAGAGGAAGAAGGAGGGCGAGGGGGAAGAGAAAGTGCTATAAAAGATCTATATTATTTTATAGGTTTAAGTAACTGGTTTATTTTGTTATGTCAAGAAGGTTCCCCAAGGATCAGTTTTACTGATCCTTGAAAAAAAAAACCCATCGAAGTCCAAATAAATTGTTGAGAATTGCTCATCTGTTCTTCCTTTTGGATTTGCACTAACACAGGTCCTGTCTTTGGCCTCTTGCAGAAAGCAAAGAGTAATTTTTTAAAAAAATTCCATATCTTTGTCCAAGGTGCTTCTCTAAGACCGTACTGTTTTTATCTTTGCAGTTTTATTGAAAGTGTTTTACTTCAGAAAGAAATCCTCTTGGCTTAGCCTGAAAAGTTCTAGAACAAATGGCGTGCTGCGTGAGCACAACATGGCCTTGGACGGCCAACATCTGCACTGGAGAGCCCAGAAGGCCGGACCATTGTGTTTCTTACTGAGGTTGAATCAAGGGATAAGGTGATTCAGAGCAGAAAATAGCTTGCTCATGTCATCTGCCAAGATTCCAAGCTTACAGGGAGGAAGAAAATGAACGCTTCTTGGATGAAAACGGTATCATTGGGTTTCCCGTATTAAAATCACATTACATTTCCATACTGGCCCAAAATGTCCTCTCACATGTAGGTTATCTTACTGCTGTTTATGACTTCTCGGGTGCATCTGTTAACCTGTTTGTTCGGTCAAGCCACATGCGTATGTTAGATTTACCCCCAAAGAATATACAGTCTCACGGGGACCATCATTTCTTCCTGTCACATCACATGGAGAGATGTTTATGTATAACTCTTGGCTCACCAGCAATCCTTGAGGCCTTATATTCTAGCTACTACTGGTGACTTAAAAAAAATCCCAGTTTTATTAGTATATAATTTATTTTATGTTAGTATATAATTTATATACAATAGATTCCTAGTGTTAAGGAAACAATCAACAATGTGAAGAGAGAGCCTACAGAATGGGAGGAAATCTTTACCACACGCAGCTCAGACAGAGCACTAATCTCCAGGATATATAAAGAACTCAAAAAACACCAAAAAAGCAAATAAGCCAATCAATAAATGGGCTAAGGAACTGAACAAACACTTCACGGAAGAAGAAATATAATCGATCAACAAATGTATGGAAAAATGTTCAACATCTTCAGCAATTAGAGAAATGCAAATCAAAACTATTCTAAGATTTTGTCTCACCCTAGTCAGAATGGCAATTATCAAGAATACAAGATACAATAAATGTTGGCAAGATGTGGGGAAAAAGGTACACTCATACATTGCTGGTGGACTGCCAATTGGTGCAACCACTATGGAAAACGGTATGGAGATTCCTCAGAAAACTTGGAATGGAACCACCATTTGATCCAGCTATCCCACTTCTTGGTTTATACCCAAAGGACTTAAAATCAGCATACTACAG
Organism: Glaucomys volans; assembly: GCA_020662805.1. NCBI lineage: Eukaryota > Metazoa > Chordata > Mammalia > Rodentia > Sciuridae > Glaucomys > Glaucomys volans. Next base: position 650,951 of record JAJEJO010000541.1, on the reverse strand, counting down.
TGACACAGCCACATCAATGTTTATAGCAGCTCAATTCACAATAGCTAAACTATGGAACCAACATAGATGCCCTTCAACAGATGAATGGATTTTAAAAAATGTGATATATATATATATATGTATACATATATATATGAACATTTTACTGAGCCTTAAAGAATGAAATTATGGAATTTGCCAGTAAATGGATGGAGCTGGAGAATATCATGCTAAGCAAAATAAGCCAAACCCTCCAAACCAAAAGTCAAATGTTTTCTCTGATATGTGAATGCTAATTCACAATGGGGGGGCAATGCTAGGGAAGAATAGAGTTACTTTAGATTAGGTAGAGGGGAGTAAAGGGAGGGGAGGGGGTATGGGGGTAAGAAGGCTGTAGAATGAATCAGACATGTGCATATATAACTATATGACTGGTGATATTCTACATCATGTACCAGAAGAATGAGAATTATGCTCCATTATATATGATGCATCAAAGTGCATTCTACTGTCATGTATAACTAATTAAAACAATTGAAGAATTTAAAAAGAGTACAATTCAATTATTTTTAGTAAATGTACAGAGTTGAGCAACTATCACGATCCATCCACATAATACAGTTATAGAATATTCCCATCACCCCCACAAGAACTGCATATGTTAATTTGTAGTCAATTCCTATTCCATCTCATCTCCAGGCAGCTCATAATCTACTTTCTGTCTTCATAAACTTGCCTTTTATGGACATTTCATATAAATGGAATCATCTACTCCACAGGTTTCTTTAACTTGGCATATGTTTTTCTGGGTTCATCCAGGTTGTAGCATGTGCTGGTAGCTCATTTCTCTTCGTCGCTCAGTACTATTCCCTCATGTGGATATTCTACATTTTGCTTTATCTATTCACTAGCTGACAGACATTTGGTTTGTTTTCACTTTTGGCTATTATGAATAATGCATGCAGGTTTTGTGTGAACACTGTTTTCACTTGTCCTGGCACCTAAGTGCAGGACTTCTGGGTCATATGACAAGTGTTACACTAAGTTCTGTTAAGTAGCCACCAAACGGTTTTGCAAAGTGGCTGTATAATTTTCCATTCCTGACAGCTATGTAGAAGGGCTCCAGTTGTTCTCAGCATTTTAAGTATTTTTTATTTGTGCCATTCCAATTGGTGTGTGGTGGTTTGATTTGCATTGTGGAGTATTGTTTTGTATACTTACTAGCCACTTGTACATCTTTTTTCTTTCTGGTGTATTTATTTTTTTCCACATTCTTATTGGTGCATTATAATTGTACATAATGATGGGATTTGTTGTTACATATTTGTACAAACACAATACATAATTTGGACAATATCCCTCCCCAGCACTGCCCCACTCCCTCCCACCTTCCACCCCGGGTCCCTTTTCTCCACTGATCTCCCACTGATCTCCCTCCACCACCCCACACACCTTTCTGTTCCTTTTTCCTCTCTAGCTTCCATATGAGAGAAAACATACCACCTTGTCCTTCTGAGTTTGGCTTATTGCACTTAACATCATAGTCTCTAGTTCCATCCATTTTCCTGCACCATTTGTTCATATTTGGCAATTACTGGCTTGTCTTTCTTTCTTCTCTCTCTCCTTTTTTTTTCTTTTTAATTCCCTAGTAACTGGGCATTGAATCCAGGGCTTTGCACGTGCTAAGCAAGCACTTTACCACTGAGTTACATCCCAGGCCTTTTACAAAATTTTTATTTTGAGATAGGCTCTAAGTGGTCCAGGCTGGCCTCAAATGTGCAATCCTCCTGCCTCAACCTCCCTAGTAGCTGGGATTACAGGCATGCACCACTGCATTCAGCTCTACTTTTCTGATTTTGATGAAGCTTTGTTGAGTATAATGGGCACAAACTTCACATATTTCAAGTGTTCAACTTGGTTAAGTTTTTCCATGTGTATAACCCAAAAAACCATCACCACAATGATGATGATGAATATATCCACCATCCTCAGAAGTTTCCTTACAACCATCTGTAATCTCCCCAGTCTCTCTTCAGTCCAGTCCCTGCTGCTGATTTGCTTCCTGTCACTCTAGATTAATTCTGCACTTTGAGAATTTTATGTAAATGGAATCATGAGTATTACTCTTCTTTTTCCTGGATCCTTTTGTCATACTGATATTGAAGTTCATCCATGAATTTCAAATATTGATCATTCATGCCATCTTATTGCTGTTTACCTCAATTTATTTATCCATATATTTATTGGTAAGTATTGGGTTGTTTCCACCTTCTGGCTATTACAAAGTTGCTATAAACATTTGTGTACAAGTCTTTGTATGAACATAGCCTTCATTTCTCCTGGGTTCATGCCTTGGAGCTGAATGGCTGGACTATAAGTTAGACATATGTTTAACTTCTTCAGAAACAGCCAAACTCTTTCCCACAGTGGTTACACTGTGTTCTACATCCATGATATGCTCATACCATTCTTCTGTATAGCTCCTTATTTCTATCTGGTATAATTTTTCTTATGCCTGAAGATTTCCTTTAATATTTCCTGTGCTGTGGGCCTGCCAGTGATAATTTTTTTAGCTTTTTGTGCATCTTTATTTTGCTTTCATTTTTGATAGTTTCACAGTGTTATAGAATTTTAGATTGACATATTTAGCCCTTTTTTTCCCCGACTTACACTGTTTCCAACTAGAAGTCTGCTGTCATTCTTACCTAATGTTCCTCTGCACATAGTGTATCTTTCTCTTTTTCTCCCATGGGATGCTTTTAAGGTTTTCCTCTGTATCTCTAGTTTTAAGAAATTTGAGTATAATGTGAAAATGATGTAGTTCTCTTCACATTTATTGTGTTTGGAGTACATTGAGCTTCTTGGCTCTATGAATTTATAGTTTTCTTCAATTTTGGAAATTTTAGGCCATTTTTTTCTTCAAACTTCTTTTTTCCTGTTCCCCCATCTCTCTCCTCCAATTCAAGGGCTCCAATTATCTAACAATGGCTTATTTGGGATTACCCAAAATATAAACAACTGTAGCTCACAGGTGAGACATGGAGAAGATAATTCATCTGGTCTTTGGGACAGCCTCGCTGAAGAGCAAGGAGGAAGAAATAGTCAAGGTGAGAGAGAATAGGGTGAGTGAACAGTCAGAAGTTCTGTGTTCAAATTGTACCAAAATTAACTATGTGATGTCAGGGTCAGTCCCTTATTTTTTTGGATCTCAGTATTCTCCACTGTGAAATCTGGGAGTTGTTCCAAATGATACTCAAGGTTCCCTTCAACTTACTTTGTCAAAAACTTTTTGGGTTCTGGGTACATTTTGGTGGTGATAAAGGGAAAGAAAGGAATGCAATGTAATGTCCTCTCAGGCTCCTGAAATCCATTCATCTTCTCCTTTCTCAATATAACTAGTTAAAATGAGAGTTAGGAAACCAGATTCGACCACTCCTCTCACTGAAAACAAAGCTGGATTTGAAAGAAAAAAGAAAAAAACCTTGAAAGCATTTAAAAATAGTAAGAATAGATAGCAAGATATTAAGAATAGATAGACAGTATGCTACAGCTGTATTGGCCATCCAAGAGAATTTTTATTGGTTAAAGTCCCTAAAGATGGGGATATTTCACTGACTGGGAGTTTCATGACATAATTTCTCTTCATCCAATGGATGGGATAATGACATAGAGGACAAGATTAATTTCCACAATGAATTCCATGTTCAGTATTAGTTGCGTCAAATACTCTGTCTGAATTAAAGCTGTCATCATATAATAAGGTTCAAGCTGAGCTTTTAAATCATTAAATTACTTGACATGACCTCCAAGATCTTATTTCACAACCAGAAATTCTTAAACCATCTTCCCTAGTCTTCCTGCAGGTACCTAAAAAGAGAGAGACATTTCACGGGGCATGCCTTCCCCCTTGTCCTCCCACCTATGTTCCTGGTTTCTTTTCATTTCTTCCAACAGTACGGTATTTGGTGAAATTGAGTTTCAATATCATTCTTTTCCAATCTGTCAGCTCGGATACTAATCACAGAGCAGGTCAGTGTGCTAGCTTTTGTCAAAGCCACTTCTGTTTTAGATTTGTCCAAATAGTCCTCTAAAGGCATGTGCTTACAACGATGAGGGATGATTCAACAAAACTGCAACGAGGTCACTTTTAATTTGGCCTAAGAGGACAAACAAGCTCTTTGTGTCTTCCAGTTATCAATGCTGGCCTACAAGTTTGGGAGGATCATAGCAATAACTCTTGTTCAACCCAGGTCAGTCCCAAGTTTCCCCAAGGAAACTATCATGGCTCTAGAATTATGGCACCCAGGACATAAGCGATGCTGGAGTGCACCAATGTCCTAACTCTTTTGCTTTGTGTTTTCAAGGTTCCATATGAAGTGTTTGTCTCCATGGCTTGGGTGGTGGCTGAGGTTCCATGAGAATGATACATAGATGACATGCAATGGTGAAATTCACTCCAGCAGAAAAGTCTCTTGGAGGTTATTCTGTTGTGAGCCACTTTTCCTCAAAGGTTGCCCTTTTAAGATTTTAGTTCTCTAGGAGAAGTCCATTCCCCCATCCTCTTAATTCTTCAAAAAACAGTCCATACTGGAGGTCTTTTGTTTCTGTTGCTTTTTCCTAGACAAAGACATTCCCAATGAGTAATTAAAATTGCAATATAGTGTTCTTGTCTGTAATTTTCAGATGCAATTAGGCTATCAAGCAACCTTCTGGATCACGAAGTTAGTTCTACTCATGGGAATAATATTTTGTGAAGCATATGGTCACAGTACACGACGACACACCTTTTACAACAAATATTTGAGTACTTAACAATATGCCAGGCACTAATCCAGACACAGAAGCAAACAAAAACAAAGTGTCCTTTATCATTACCAGTTGAGATAATATTTCCTGGCCAGTTGACTCTATCACTGTAACCTCCCTCAAGATTTGAAGTACTGGGAATTGCACTTACCTAATAATTTGAAGATTAAGTTTAAATTCAGTGGTAAAGGAAGAGGCAATCTCACTACTCACCCATCACAGCCCCCAGCAAAACACACACACACACACACACACACACACACACACCAATCTTTATGCCTCCTGGCTTTGGTGGTTTTCAAACTAGTACTTATGGTACCACTTATTGGTTTAAAGATAAAGATTAAACATCAAAACATCAGCTGCAATTTCAAGTCACATACTTAGTACATATTTATTTTGTTATGAGGGTTTAGAAATTGAGAGGATTCTTTTTAGAGCCAGGATGGAAAAGAAAAATTTGAAATACAATAAAAAGAATGAAGTCTAAGCTTTGACCTAAAATATCACACATTGACTCAGATTCTTTTTGCTTTCATATGTCATGAGGATTTTTTTTTTGGCATTAAATTGACCTTATCTGTCAAACCCAAAGACTCAAGGCTGCAATACAGCATTATGCCTTTGTTCTCAACCCTTTTACTACCTTATGTAGTTTTTAGGAAGCTAGACTTTAAAACAATCATAATACGTATCTGTTTCCACAAAAGATGGGATTCATTTGGGTTCTGGAGTTAAATGAAGATTGTTTAGCTTATTCTCATAAAGGATGAAAGAAGATCTTATTTGGAGAATTGATTTATTTAGGACAGCTTAAATTGAAGGGAAATGCCCTCCACCCCCTTTCAGCTCAGATGGGCTGTTCATTAGCTGGACTGAATCACAGAGAAAAAGAAGAAAGAGTCTGGATGGAAATGCTGCTACCTCTTGCCACAAAAGCAACCATGTACATGAAGGGTTTAATTCACTTCATGTGGTCTGGGGCTGAGTTGAGATGGCAACGGGGCATCTGGAACCTAGATGAACATATTTTCCTGATGGAGGCTGGTAATGGTACAATTCCTCTCTGATTAGCAATCTAAAATATGCAGTCTCTTTGCACTTTTATCCAGCTAGGAAAAAGCTATCTCGGGGATGAATATCAGGATTCTAGGCAGGATAAATGATTCAGGTGAGATGAAAGAGCCAATAAAAATTTTAGCTCAAAGCTCAAGGCTGCACTGAACCTAATCTGTTGAGAATCAAGATCACTGGAGAACAAGTTTTGACTCTGACCCTCTAATTGCAATTGCTCTATGGACTCAGAACCTTTGAGAGTGCTGGAAGAGAGGTCTGTTCTTCCATAATTTCAACTTAACCCCCACCAAGTGGTGTTGTAAAGCCTGCAGAAAAAAAAAATTAATCCCCCACCACCATCATTTCTGTGACACTTCCATCTGGGTACCCAGATGGAAGGATTTCAGAGTCTGGGATGTGTAGACATTTCAGACAACAATTCCCACTTTCCTTTGCTCAATCAAAAACTGACTATTGTTACTACTCATTTTGTTCATTCTTATAAGTAGCTATTCTGGTCATCCGG